>JAUKWC010121482.1:0-22558 GCA_032356245.1 Endocladia muricata
ACTCGTACGTGCCTAGTTGATCAGCGATTGGACATTGCGCCGAGCAGGTTGCATCGACTACACGCAATGCGAAGGACGAGAGAACGACGGTTGAGCATAGCAATACAGTTAAAGATCTCACGATCGGCACGCCCTAGACTAACGACATCGACCAACGTTCACTCATTCTAGCCCTTGTGACGCGCGCTACGCGATGTTTCTTGGTTCAGTTCGTCTGTGTTTAAGGAATTGGTTGCGGACGTCCGCTGTGTGCAGTACGAGGTCTAGTAATACCTGTGGTTGACTACACATTTTGCAGTTCCAGGTCTAGTAATACCAAACCCGGACATTCATCAAGTGGATGTTCGGGTACAGTATTACCAGACTCGGACTCCCAACAAACGGACGTCCAGCCCTAGTAATACTAGACTTCAAACTACACTTTTCGAGATTCCTGGTCTAGTGACAGTAGCTAATAAACTACGGCCTGTGGTAGTCCACGATGCAGTTTTACTGCGCATCGTACTGCGACGTGTAAAAATCCATCCCTACACATACGGCGCTACAACTGCACTTTTCGCAGTTTGGAATGCCGTATTGCTGCAGTCTGAACTAGGAAAAGTACGCTGCGCATCGCACTTACTGAATCTGAACCGAATATTCAGTGCACACGGTCAGCGTCTGGTCTCGTTCTACTACGTTTCCGTATTGCTACATGAGTAGTCCTTGTAGAGTATTTGCCAAGACATTCCTCTTCACCTTCATGCCCCACCATCACCCCTACGCCCTACCCATCTCCACTTCCAAGGACCGGCATTCCCTGCATTGCGTCGCTCACGACACGTCTCGCCACTCCTAAATGACGCTTCCCATCCCTCCCACCCTCCCCTTGAAATTATACACAACACCCCACCATCGCCCGCACTCCCTCACCCTCTCCACCTTCGATAGACCGCGCTCCCCGGAAGGCATCGCATACCACATGTCTCGCCACTGTTCCACAACGTTATCCATCTGCCCCACGGCCCCGTCCACTTTGCACACCACCACCCACCATCACCCGTACTCCCTCACCCTCTCCACCTCTAACAGCCCGCTATCCGCGTGTCGCATCGCACTACGCCTCGAACAGGCCGTACTTCCCGCATCGCGTCGCACACCACAAGTCTCGCCATTCTTCAACGATGCCTCCCATCCCACCCACCACCCCTTCCAGTTTGCACACCACACCCCACCAGCAACGGCACTCCCTCACTCTCTCCATCTCCAACAGCCCACACTCCTCATATCGTATCGCACACCACGCGCTTCGCAACTTTTGAACAATGCAACCCATCCCACCTGCCTTTCCTTCCAGTTTGTACACCACACTCCATCACCACTCGCACTCCCTCACCCTCTCCATCTCCGGGCGGCCTGCACTCCCCGTATCAGATCGCGAACCACACGTCTCGTCACTCTTCAGCGACACCACCCGTCCCGCCCACCTTCCCATCTACTTTGTACATCACACTCCAGCAATACCAGCGCTCTCTGACCCTCTCCACCTCCAACATGCCGCTTCCCACGCGCCGCACCGCACTCCTCCTCCAGCAGACTGCTTTTCGCGCATCGCGCCGCACACCACACGTCTCGCAACTCTTCAACGACACACCCCCATTCCTCCCCATCCTTTCGCGCCCGTGCGAATACCGTTCGGGGTGCGCACTGTTTACGTGTACACGCCGTCGCATCACAAGGAAAAACCGTCGCTCAATACTTTCTGTTGACGGCGAGGTACCTTCGCAGATTTAACGTGGTAGCGTCCAGAGTCGCTGCGGTTTAAATAGGGCCTGTGGCTGGCTCTTGCCTTCCATAGTTTTGCCGCCATGCCTTGAGAACACCGACCATGAAATTACTCTAGACCGTACGAAATTCTGAACTTCTTTCAATTAGGGATATTGCGGTCTCACTGCTTTCGGATTCCCACCTCTCGGTGAAGTGCCTGTCAGCGAATGCATGATGCTCTCTTGCCGACATAGCCGATAGCGTGCGTTTCTGTCGAATTCCAGGCCCTGTCTTCCACCTTGACCACTCCCTCGTGCACGAGACCTGGACTAGATTTCGTGAACGCGGGAGTGCTCGTCAGCGGACCTGTCGTCTTGTATGCAATGGAAACAAGAAGACAGCTTCACCCGTGGAAAATGTCCTACCTCCCCGTTCTCCCACTCCCGTGACGAGCCCTTCTCCTTGCAGCCATCTTTGTCAGTCCTCAATGTGCGCGCCAAATATCGGCACTACGTTTACTCGTCCCCAGACGCGTATCCCGTTTCCGAACACAAGCAACTCTGTCACTTCTGAACAAACCTCCTGCCTGACCGCATGCCTTCTTCTCCGCAAGGTTCACCTGCGCCGGAACTTCCTGTCCAATACGACGATAACGTCCTCTCTAATGAGGCTCCCGCGCCCCTGCTTCATTTGCTCCCATTCCTGTGTCACCCTGATGCAGAACCACCCACAGGTACCACCAACCGTCCGATACAATCTATCGCAGTTTCTCTTGCCGAAGTAGAGAGGACTGCCGGCCCGCACAACGTTGAGGACATCATCTCTATGCACAGGGATCCCGACTTCTCTTTCGTGCTCATTGGAGACCGTATTCACTCTTCACAAGAGTGTCGCTCCCTCAAACTCACTTTTGTAGACAACGTGCTTCACATTTGGTGCTGCCCTGGAACTCGTGTGTTGGTCCATAGCGGTACGTCCTTCGGAGCTGCCTACATCCAGGACCTTACCTAGATTCGGCGAAAGGAAGTAGCGCAAGCTAACTTAGGGTCTTACCACTTCCGCCCTTGTGGTGACCCCCCGCAGAGCGACACGTATCTCTTCGCGCATCCCCTGCCGACTGACGTGCACCGCCGAGTTTGTCAAGACCTCGAGGAAGAGGACATGGGTAGCAAGCTCTAGGATGTCATCCATGACACCGCGACGTCGGGGACCCACTCGTTTGTAGGCTGCATACACATCTATACGGATAAATCCATGACTACAGTTAAGAACAGCGACCTTGTTGCCTATCCCGAGCATCTCATTCTTCTCAACTTCACTGCCACTTTACGCCGACGCTGCTCAATGTCCCGGCAAACAGTCGTTGGCTATCTTCCTGTCCAGCTCTTCCGCACAGTGAGCGACAGAGATTTCGACGTCCTTCCACTTTCGCAGACTACTCGCGCACCAGACACCAAAACCTACATACTACACCCCACCCTGCACTCTCTGCGATCGCCTCTGTATGAAAAAGTTCTCGTAGGCCTCAGTTGCACAGATGCCTACCATCGTCTCTGAATATGTCACCGAGACATCACCAGCTCCTGTTGCGATATACCCGACGCGAAGGTCACCATCGGCACTCGATCAGGCACAGGAACACGAGAACCCTGCCACCGTTACGAAGTACCTTCAAACATCCTCTCTTTGTCCGCATCATTCCTGCCGTGCACTATGCAGTTCACTATCCATCTTTGCAAAGAAGTGGCCGACCTCGAGGCTGATGCCGCTGCTCACGCATTGCTGGGCGGCCCGGCTAAGACATAAGCCGGCAACGCCCAGTCGCTACAAACCCTCGCCACATCCGCCCTACGAAGGTTGATATCCTTTCTGGAAACATATCCCCTCATTCCGTCCAGTTCTCGTCTCGACGGGCACTGCATTTTTGGTTTTGGACCGCTGCACAACCTCCGCCTTGGCATCCCCGGGCTAATCAAGACCTGCACATACCTTAGGCTCGACTCCTTTGTCCTATTGACAGCGCAAGCTTCCGCCAGTAACAGTCGGAAGCAGTTCAGAACCATCCGCGCTGCTCTCCTCCTTCACCGAGTCAACACAGTTCTGGCTGCCATTCAGAGGAACTTCTACCTTCCCAACCTATACGTCGACTTCTCCGCCTCCAAAAAAGACATTTGCATGAATTGGCTGTACACAAATGAAGGAGTCCTCTGCTTGCTGATGGCCAAATACTGCGAGTCCGTTCGGCTCGTCTTTTCAACTTTGGCAGGAATCAGAGACCATTGCTGTCGTGAATCTGACTCCGCACCCCTCGCATCTTTCTGCGCTCAGTACTCAGGTAATCGAATACTCAGCTCGAGACAGGGAGTAGAGAAGCACTGGAGCTTCGCCGAGGTTGGGGAACTGGAGGATCGTGCCAATAAGTTTAGAGCCTCCATGCTCCACATCTTTGGAGACCACCACCCGACCAGGCTGAGGACCCTCAAGTTGCATCTCCTCACCCACCCCGCAGATGACATTCCCAACTTTCGAGGCCTATAACGTCTGCCTGCCGGTGTTCATGAACACGCTCACACTGCAGTCAAGCAACATTACCACCTCACCTCCATGCTGAGCGCAACAGCCATGCACGAAATCGTGCGCCAAGTTGACCACCCCGAAAACCTTGGTGCCGTTCAAACCCAGTTTGTCCCCGTCTTACAACCGCGTTACATCACGGACCCGCGCAGGAATCTCAACGACATGCGCGGGGCGCGTCTTGTGAGGGAAGGCTTCAGAATGTACCTCCCCGAACTGGCTCACTTGAGAACCATTTCCATGCCGCTTCTCAGGGACGAAGAAGACCGCCTCACCGCGCCGATGCTTCAATCCGTACGGGAAGAAACTGCTGACGTCTGCATCGACTTTCTTGTCCAGCCCGGAGACCAGGACACCTCTGTGGTGCTGGACCTTGTAGGCGCCAAGCTTCTTCAGCAACATTCGGCCCACACGTGTGACACTCTCCAGATTACTATCATCAGAAGGAGTCACGTTCTCAGCGCCTGCTATTCTTCCCTCATGGCCTATGATCCCGACCTGAATGTCCTTCGACTCGACTCAATGCAGAAACGTGTCATTCACCACGTTTATGCAAATAGCAGCTTCGGCCCGGCGAAACGGCAGCGATTCAGCTTCGTCCTCCTGCCCACTGACGACAAATAAAACAGAGACACTGTATGAGTGGCACAAGTTCTGTCTCTCTTCCGTGTGCATGGCCGTGAATCAATGTAACCTACGGAGTATACCTTCGTTCGGTACATGGATTGTATTCCACCAATCGAAGCTGTTGACGACACTCTGCAATGCGTTTGCTCGCGATAGTCTACAGACGAGAACGTAAATCGCACGGAAAATCCCGTCCCGCTCCTAGAGATGCAGCGACGAGGACGTCAATCTCCTGTTCACCCTGTTTTGGCCTGCGCAAGGCCTCTGCTATCATTGGGAAAGGTCACGTGGTGCGACCAAATATGCACATCCCCCCCTTTACTCCTCAGCTTCACTGGCACTACGCTCCCTTCTCCATAAACATGTTTTAAAGACCCCTTGATGCATGGCCAGTCCTACGTGAGCCCTTTCTTCCGACAAACACGCCAATCTCTCTACGCTACAATCAAACACACAAGAAACCTGCAATTTGTTTAATGCGCTACCAATATAAACATACTGTTTCCTTCCTTCTGTCTCTTCTGTCCGTCGACAGTTACTCGTCCTCTGCAACCACGCCGCGCGGGGAACAATCAAAAGTTGTGGCAGGAGTTCGTGGCAGGACAAACGTGCCATTGCAAAGTTCGTGCGGTCTCTTGGTTGAGTCTGCATGTGCAATGTAGCAATCGAGAACACCGCCAAGCTTACCGGAGATATTGCCTGAAAACCACATCTTTTGCACCGCCAAATACCATTTGTTCTCTGAACCGACATACACCACGTTTGTGGCTACTGCAGGGGGACCTGCTAAGAAATCCTCCCCATGCTCTTGTCGAGACCGTCCCATCCCCTCATTCACCGAGTCACACAACGCCTTCTCAACAGTACAACCATATCGAAACATCTCTTGTGGAACAATGCGGCATAAATAGCTGCAAACGCTGCCTAGTGACTGCGCGGCTGCCAAGGGCAGGTACTCGGAAAACGTCAGGCTGTAACGGCTTTGGCGCTGGCGACCCGGCTCTCAGCATGCTGCAGGCAGCATATCACTGTTGCGAGTCACGTGTCCAGGTGTGCGAGTTGTAGGATGGACCCGTACGCGGACGTCCCACTCTGTTGAGTATAGTACCCTCGAAAATTGAAAAGGAAATGTCTCCCCGAAAAGTTTCGGAACAGTACATGACCCTCGTCAAAATCGCACATCCCCTTCGGTACAAAGTAATCACCGCGTGGTAGATCCTCGACCTGGCTGAGTGGCCACCGTGAGAAGGCTGAAGTCCCTTCCTCCCTTTGTGAACCCATTAGCGTCAACCGGGCATGGAGTACCTGAGATGAGCGCTCCGCCCGCTCGCTGTCCGATACAAACGTAGTCTTCCGAGACATCAAAAAGAAATAACCAAGATATTGGAACAGTTTGTCCCTAGCTTTTTTCTTCCGTGCGTTCATCACGTCAGAGATTGTCTGCGTCATCCTAGCATGTACAGCATAGTCTTCTGAGAAAATCTCTTCGCACTCGCGGCGGGAATAAGCGTCCAAAAACAAGGCTGAGCAGTTCTCGGTGCCAAGCCCGGCAGGTACCATTCCGCCCAGGACCGTCGCCCCATCGTAGCAGGAACGCGCATAGTACCCGTTAAGGTTGGCAGGAACCATCGATGGATTTGGCACAACATTCTCCAGGCTGTCTGCTAAGAGCTCTTCCGCTACGCACGGCTCACCGCGGCCCGCCCAGCTCCGGATTGGGACAGAAGTTGTTGAGTACAGCTCAGCAGATCTGCAGTGGCACCAGCGCAGAATCTGCTTGTCGATAGTTTCGGCAACACTAATGTGCTTTGCCTCCCCTGTTTTCATACGCCTTCCACTGCGACCACTTCCAGTTCCGGCACACGGTGTGGCCTGCCAGGTGCCACCAGAAGTCCCACGAGCGACGCGTAGACTCTCGTTCTCGTGCTTCACGTCCCCGAAATCGGATTTTTAAGCGCAGGAGTTCAGAAAGCGCTGCTTTAGTCCTCAACCGCACATTAAGAAACTCTTGATCGGCTTGCTGTAGCTTCTCCTTGAAGTCGTTGACCCTTGTTTTCAGGCTGGCAATATCTTGCTCCTGCGCCCTGCCCTTGTTCATCTGCCCGGCAAGCATCGTTTGTTGCTTGGTCCAACTGTATGGCTGAAATCCAGCAGCTGGGGCCCGAAAAGATGGTGAGAAGAGCTGACGAAGTGAGTAGCATGAATATGCATCGACCTGCCCAGAAGAGCATCAAGCACGTGAGCGAGTTGGTATTGCTGTATCCGACACCAGAGGGCCTTTTGGTGGACTTGTTCAGTGGTACTTGCGCGACCGCAAAAGCATGCGTAGGGCTTCCGAGACATCGTAATTTCGTGGGGTGCGACAAGGATGGAGACTACGTTAGTCAAGCTCCACCGAGCTTGGTTAAGGCGTTTTGCGAAAGCGTTGTGAGCACTGCATGCGACATTTGTGGCTCTCCTCGACTTGAGGAGCTTGCGACAAGGTACTTGGCCATCGTGAAACGAAATGCGCATGCCAGTAGGGGCAGCAACTATGTGGATGCTCTTACTGGGTGTCCTCGGTATCAATGTCTACCGGACTACATAGTCCGGTTTATTGCGAACTACGCCGGGGATCCCACACTTTTCCTGTACTACTCACAGGCGTCGGGGCATGACTGGCCGGCAAAGTACCATGCCCTGCTGGAAACGCAAGACCTGCTAACATTACGGGCAGTGGAAGCGATGGCGAGGTGTGTGGTGGTCCGGTCGTCGATGGTGAAGTTGGGGGATGTAGGACTCGGGGCGTTTGCAGACCGGGTCTGTGCGAAAGAAGAGGAGATCCTCACCTTCAACGGGAAGCTCCGGTACACAAACTAGCCTGAGCGCACGTGGGAGAAGACGGAGATCGACGGAGGTGAAACTTTGGGGGTAAACAAAGAACATTTCAACCGGGGACCCCTTCTCTTGGGAAGGTGGGCAGAGTCCCGAAAAGTCCGGCGCATAACGTGTAAATGGTACCGGCACCATTTTGCATGGCCGGGTCTGTGAATGACGCTCGGTACTTGCCTACGTGTGAGGAAGAGCGAAACAGAGGTACTTGTAGGGCGCGAGACACAAACGTGGGGTTTTACGAGGATCCCGGTGAACTGTCGCAAAGAGCTCTACTTTCACTGAACACCGTTACGTTCCGTGCCACGCGTGACATTCTGAACGGCAAGGGGTTGTTCACAAACTACGGGAAAAAGTTCAGCTTTTAAGTACGTATTAGGAACTTCCAAATTAGTGTGCAGGTAAACACATTTGAATACTGAATGCCCGTTTCAGAACGAGTTCCGGCGAGGAGGCCAGGATAAAGCGCTCGGAAAAGACTTGGGCCCAGCTCCACGAAAGTTCGCTCAGAGAAGTGGGCGATTTTCAGGCGGCTATAGCAGGAAAAAGAGGTTTGAGAAGTACTGAAAATATAGATTAGGGGGATACCACTAGGGACAGGGGCTGAGATCTACAGATGTGGACACACATGGGCGCATACATGTCCGAAATTTAATCTCAAAAACAACATCCATCTGCCCAGGTGTTTTCACATGCGCAGATCTCGACCCCTGTCACTAGTGACACCTGCCCGATATTGAAATTAGTTTCTTTTCAACGCCACGAAATACAAGTGGTTCGGTTCGTTTCTACGCTCCATGGTACACGTGTAAGATCTGTTCAGTAGCCGAATAAGGGCTTGGCACTAGTGACAAGGGCTAAGATCTACACATGTAAGAACACATGGGCATATGGATGCGCGTAATTTAATCTCGAAAACAACATCCACCCGCCTATGTATTTTCACATGGGTACATCTGAACCCCCGTCACTAGTGACACCCCACCGATCTTAGAACTTACTTATTTTTCGATGCCACGAAATACTGGTTTACAGCTGCATTCTGACGTCGACAAGTGGTTCGGTTTATTTCCAAGTTTCGTGTCACATATGTAAGAACTGTTCAGTAGCTGAAGAGGGGGATTTCAGTAGTGACAGGGGCTGAGATCTACAGATGTGAACACACATGGGTAGATGGATGTACGAAGTTTAATTTGAAGAACCACATCCATGTGCACGTGGATTTCCATATGGGTATATCTCAACCCCTGTCACTAGTAACACCCCACCGATCTTGAAAATGACGTACTTTTCAATGGCACGAGTTAAAGGTTTACAACCTTTCTCTGACGTCGACTCGAGGTTCGTTTTGCTTCGACGCCCCGTTTCATATGTGTAAGACCTGTTCAGCACAAGGCGTGTGTGCATCCCTTTTTACACGGGTCAGCCGCAGCACTGCTACGGGAAGGGTAGAGTGGGGTGCTGGGGTCTGTCCTCCACTCGTGCTTCTATGAATAGTGGGCCATACAGCGTAGGAAGAAAGTTGTTCTGTACAAGAGGGTGTCGACTCGACTGTAGGCCTCAGCTTTGCGCTGCAAACGGCATCACCTTGCTGAAAATCACACCGTGCCAGATGTATGAATTTGTGCGCGCATTGCTCGCTAGTGACGGGTCGATGAACAATGCAGGGTTTACTACGCGAACGTAACGCGAATGATAGAACAGCTTCGTTTGAGCCCCGCGATACAGTCAAACGTCCTATGTTCGGCTAGCTCTAAACTGACGCCGTCCAGCTGCACTGATGCATTGTGCCACACCTTACGAAAATTACAGGCTTGTCCTTGTTTCCGTTCCAGTACGTTTACAATACTGCCCAAGAAACTAGCGTAGAGTTTTACACACCACCTTTTGCCGTATAACGTCCACAAAGATTCTGGATGAGCTAAGTGAGCCGAACATCACCGAGCGTAATGTTCAGTTCCCTCGAGCCGCAGATGGCGCATATTGTGCGTAGTAGTATTCATCGCAGTTGCCCGAAACCCGTTGGAAGGCAATTAACAGTATAAACGGTCCAGTGTAAACTTGTCCACCTCAGGCACGCTATAGGTCATCATGTCACATTGAGGTACGTAAGGTGAGATGCTGAACTCCAGAGTACTGCACGATTCGCTGTGCGAACTCGACATTTCACTAGTAAATGAGCCGCGGGTAGTGGATGCGGGCGTTCATTGGACGCGGCAGTTCAGAATATCTTTTTCTCGGAAGTCGGCATCCATCCGAAAAACCACCGTACTACGCGAACCCCACGTTTTAGAACGGCACGGAAGTCAGCATTACGTAGCATTCCAAAGTGGGCAGTACGGGTGGAGGGTGTACCGGGCTACTGCACCCGGCGGACGTCCGCATCCATGTCTGGAAATACTAACGTTCCAGCATAGCCACGCCGCTGACTCCCAAGTCAGAGAAGAGGGATTTTCTCTCTGTTATCTCATGTCATGCTGACGAACGTTTTAAAAAGCCAATCCAACTGAATAACATCCAGAATATCGATCAATTTTGTAGAGCCATCGAAAGGGCACGGTGTGTGTAAAGGTTTTGCGCATCGCGGTGCCTAGTCCATCGCGATGCAGTTAAGAGTAGGGAGGGCTGGAGGTACGCATATCCACCCAAGGCAGGCTATCGGCCCTCGTGAGCAGCCAATATACGTGAGGTGAGATGTGGGGCTGCAGAATTCTGCAAACTGGGCAGTGCGAGCTGGACATTTTACTCCGAAGTGAGCTATGCGAGGTAGGTGCGGACATTGTCTGGATGCGGCAGTTCTAAACGAAGTTTTTGGCAGTCAGTGTCGGTGCGAATACCCAATGTACCACACGAACTCACAATTTTGAAATACCACGGAAATGATTATTCCGCGGCATCCCGAAACGTGCGGTATGGATGGATGCTTGAAAATGCTACTGCACTGGTTAGAAGCCCACACCCATTTCTGGGAATAAATACGACACTTAGAACGGTACAACTCTGTCAATCGAGTGTTTATGCGACGAGCTGCTTGGCTGAACTACGTTCTCGCTGTGTTTAATACCGCTCGTCAGCTGGACGTGGTATCAGCGTTGGTTGGTACATCCGGTACATTGTATAAAGCCGAACGGTCTTAAAGACAGCTATATGAGTGACACCTTAACTTTTAACAGGTGAGCGGATAGCGACCACACACTTCTCTTACAACCTCGAATCACCGAGTGGTACACACCGTTCACCTCTATTTTGATTGCTCCGAATCGGTACGCAACGAATAATGACAACATCATCCCTGTCTTGCTTTCCTGTACCCGCCAGACTTTCAAGGTACCCTGTGTCCCTGGATTTGTGCACTTCCATCATTGTAGGCATACTGGTGTCAAGTTCCTGCTAAATACGTCCAAAACCGGTTTTTCGAAAGACCGTCGCGCAGCTCCATCACATATTCTGGGGAGATACAAATAGACGCACTAAGCTTTAAGGTATTCTCTGACTCAAATGTGTTTCGGACGTATATATGTAATCACGTGTTGGGAAGTGTGCAAATAGAAGAACCCAAACAGCTTTTGTCGTGATGGACATGTCCCAGACTCGTAGATCGAACCATCATAGATGTTGTGCAACCACACTGGACATGAATTTCATACTGTAGCATACATATGACACCAGAAACAATATCCTCGCAACCGTTAAGCGTAAATGGTTCCCTTGCGACGATGACTTATAGCTGCCGACGTAGTGAAGGCAGGATAAATAATTGAACGGCCTAAATGAGAGGTCGGGCTGACCAGCAAAATCCTGCGACCCTTGATTTGGGTAGTGAGATGATTGACATTCACGGATATACGCCATAAAGCTTTAAATCGTCCCTGAAGGCTTCACCTCACTCGCCCTCTTTATCTGCGATATTGAAAGCAATCAACGTTGTTGTGTCCTCTTCAGTAGTCTTTACTGAGTTAGCATCACTACAACTCGATGTCTGCTTTTCTGTGCTTTGTCACGAGACAAAAATGAGATTTTATGAGCACCCACGAACTCTCTGTGTATATCTAGGATGCCCGTTCTTATCATGCGCGAATATTTACATCAGAATAAGATATGTAAAGTCCGCAGATGCACACGACACCCCCTACGCCTCTCCCCCCCCTCCCCCCCCCCTCTAGAACCCTCCCTTCCCTCCCTTACCCGCTCAGGTCTACCTAGGACGCAAAGGATAGTGCGTAACGCCGCCACGAAAGGTGCACACTTCCCATCCACGTGTGCTCCGTGCGGATGGACCAGTACTAACATATTATCCTGCTGAGTGAGAGCTTATACGCTCCCAAGCTGATCTTTCTGCTCGGGCGGAGCGTTCGTATCTTTGGAACAGCTCCTACAGCTTTTGCTAGCAAAACAAAGTCAATAGAGAAGCCTAAAGCGAGCTAATTTAGTTATAATTCCGTGTCGCACTCACTGTTCGTCACCTGAATGTGTAATTTGGTGGCTATACTCTAGTCGTTGTACCTCCTTCCGTTCCATATTGAAACGAATGACTGGGCTTGAGATATGTAAAGGACTGGTTGAACGATAGTCGATGGTGTGGGTTGATGATTTTTTTTCGATGACTAAAAGTTTTAAGAACGACTAACAACACTCGCTTGTATAGAAAATGCACTAGGAGCAAAACCTAGCTAAAATATCCAGTGCGCAGCGATTTGGGTGCAGAATAGGCTCATACAGTTTGGGCAGGAACAGCCGATTTCTACTTTCAAACATTTGCCAGCGCACCAATCATAGCTTCCAGATGCTTCTCATTTCTTCGGGAAACATCGAGAGTTGTAAGGCCAGGTGCTACTAAACTTTCATTGGCTATTTCGAATCAAATTATGCGTCATCAAAATACCAAATGTAAACTATTTGCACGCGTGTAAGTAATATGCGCGCTCTCCACGAGTGTGCATTGCTGCACTCGTTGCGCTCATGTCTGTCGGTGTCCCTATCCATTCCTCTCGCTTCACGTCGCTCACATTCGAGCTCTACGCTCCCCCGCTCGATCTCAGTGCGCTCCACAGCCGCGTCACGCAGATTGAAGCTAAATGTACAGTATGTGCATCTCAGGCCGTGCCCCTTTCAGAGGCATACATGAATTTTTCGGTGGACCACCGACGGCCTTGTACCTTCTTCACCGCTTCTTCCAGTACCGACAACGTTCTGAGCCTTTCACCTCACTGCTTAGCTCGTAAAGGCCCTTCAGACACGCTTTTCTCTTTGTTCCGCATTCATAGCTCCGTCTTTTGATCTATCTTATCCGCAAAACGATGTTGTACTTCCTGCCGCATTTCCATGAGCAACTCATGCATCTGTCCCGCCTACATTCCCATCGACACTGAGCACCTTGTGGATTATAACATTGACGCAGTCGACTTGCTCTTGAGTACTTTCATAATGGTCTCCGACAACTTTCTGAGTCATGTCCGCACTCACTCGCAAGGTTTCGCTGCACCCTGCGGCAGAATGTTTGGATCAGTTGCATGTATTACAAAATGCGACGGGATGGGCGCTGATCACTGCCACCTACAGGACAACAGTGAGGTCTTTTGTCTTCTTTTGCATATAGATCATCCCTAATGAGTGTCGCTGTAGACAGTATGACCTTATCCATGTTTTGGCAGGCGTAATAGAAGTAGCTACGACAGATCTCGAGCAGCGAAGGAAGGCGTGTTCTAATTACATTCTAATACATTCTTTTGCAGACCGTGTAGTCCAAATAGCTTAATGCAGAGGTTCACGTATATTTGACAGAGAGCTATGCCGTCATTGGAGCTGTTGTGCATTTTCATGGGCCCCGGCTCGCTCTCCGAGGAGACCACAAAATCTGTTCTACCACAATACCACTTATTGCAAAGTGGTATGCGCAACTACCATAAGCAGTAATGCACATATGAACATCACGGAGTGACTGATAGAATGAACTGTTTTGGGCGGAGAGATTGGGCTGTAGTCGGAAGCCAATTACTCCACCTTGGTAGATGTTTCGCGGTATACTGCCGCTAGCTTCGCCAGCAGGACTACTCCGCTGTGCTCAAGCTGCACCAAACTCCCTCAAGCACCTAGGGCTCAACAGTTAGTCTCACCGTCACCTCCTGGTTTGCTTCGATCGCAGATGGTTCGCAGACGAGTTTTCCGCCCTTCTATCGATGATAAAACCTTGAATAGGTCAATACTCCCGATCCCGTTGCGATGATCGCTCCATGCGGCGCAGAAGCTACGTCCTACCGAGGAAAGCTCCATATCTGTGAATTATCTGTTTCCTTTTCTCCTGTGACGCTAGCGGATCATCGATCTCCTGATATACGCCCAATTTGTCGTTACGACGGCCTCGTATGATTTCCTCGTATTAAGGAAAGGTTGGGTTCCCGATTTTACTACAGAATGTGAACAACAAGGGGAAGCTCAGGGTCGTAGGCAGGATGTTGCCACCGATTCTCACGAGTATTGATAATATTCGTATGTAGTGTAGCGCTTTGCAATTTGAACTGCAGGACTGTGCAGACGTATGCTCTCCAACCTGTAGGCTGTACTTTTGCGGTGTTATCAGTCCGTACAAATGGTTCAGTTTGCTGATAATCCAGGCGGTGTGGTGACTGGACGTTCATGCTTTGTCCGAATAGCAATCGCACCCCTCTCGGTAGCTCAAGTGGGACTCGATGTCCCTGATTTTGATTCCTTGTCATAGCATCAAATGTAGTTAACACAGGACAGCTCTACAATGTAGCGCTAAGTTGTACACCGATGCTGTGCAATATAGGCTATCAACGGTGACAATACAACCTAGCTACATATGACCCTAGCTGTGAGACCACGTTACGGTATGTTTAGCCTTGCCCGGAGACGCTATTCATGATTATATATTTTAGCATTCGTCACATAGACTTCCATCATAGCAACAGGTGCAACGGTTTACTGCTGTGGCCATGTGATTAGAACACAACAGGACCAGATGATAGGTGTTTCTGACAAATGGCCTCATCATTCATCGATCACGTTTCAGTGAGCTGCTCAGATAGGCTGTCGCCCCACGCACAGTCGAGGGCCCTACACCCACCGTTTGGTACAGTAGGCGTGCAGTTTGACTTAAATTTTGGGGTGTTCCTGTCGAGCGCTCCTATGAACCTTGCGGTGTAATAACTGTAAGGAGCGAGGTAAGGCACAGGGGAGGGGGGGTGGATTGGCGGTTGCTACTGTATCAAAATATAGGCGGCAGTACGGCAGTGCGCTGGCCCCGCGGCGAAACTCAGCCTGCCTAGCGATTCGTGGCAATCAGTAGCCAATGATGGGGTGCACAACATGATCCTTTCGTACAGCTGCAGACCCTCCGGTTGGAACAAGTGGACCAATCGGAAAACCCGATACTGTTGTGCTCGCGGGAGGCGAACAGCAGTATGATTCCGCTGCACTTTTCGAAACAAGCCCTCTCCACGCACACAATCCACCTTCATCTTCCAGCTTTTACTGTCCACAGCGGAGCACAACCCACTTGCTGATTCATCAATGGAGAGTGGAGCGGTGGGGGGGTGGGAGGTTGGGGGCGGATCCGATTGGCGGCGGGCCCCGGTGGCCCTTTACGGGGGCGCCTATGTCGAGACTAACCCCGTACGTTCTGGCGGGAACGCTACGTGTGTACTACGGTATTCCACAACATGCCGAGGCATGCCACGTCATGGGAGCGCCCCATTTGGACGGTCACAAGACATGGTGACGCATGTCGGAGGAAAGGTTGAGCCGCGGTGCAGTAAGTGCTAGACAAGCAAGTTGTTACGGTAGCCGTTGGTAGCAAGATAGGTGCAGCAAGTAGGTTTGACAGGGAGTTCGGCAGTAGCGGCTGGGTTGCATACGGGGGCATGTTTGCATGATAAATCTGCAGTGTCGAATAGTAATCGTAACGGAAGCTCTCGGGAGGAGAGGGAATTGCTTCGCTTTGGCCTGTGCGAAAGACACGTGTAGTGCGCAGCCAGCAGAGAAATGGGAAACGCAGCGGTGCGGGGCAGAAAGGCTGCATGGTGTGTTCTGCGCGTGCAGGTGGCTGAAAGACGGGGACCAAGTCTGAGGAGCGGGAGAATGGTGAATAGAGGAGTGAGGAAGAGATTGGCGGGGGGCCAGCGTTTCACTGAGCATTATGCAAGCCGGTTCTTCTCGCCGATTCCCACTCGAGAATTGCCAACAGCCTGTCCGTCTCCTCGTAACCGATAACCTATACTACAGTACGTGACCAGTTGACATCAGTCAGAGTAACCAGTCAAGCATAAATGATCAGAAAAGAGGGTGTCTTCGTTCATAGGCAAGTCGCGCAGACGCTGAATCTGTGTGTCTTCAAGTCTGTAGAGGAAGCACTGTTTCAGATTAAGGAACGCCATGACGAGTCCTACCGTGGCATTTGGGATAGGTCTGACCGATAACAATGAACACACCAGCGCATGCCTCATTCCACTTTTGCATCATTGCAATTCTCGAATGCGGCATTCGATACGAAACACCGGTGTCTATCAGCAGTTTTCCGACTGGCACGATTTGGGTCTTTCGGGCACGGGCGACTGGACCTGATCCATTCAATCGGGGCTCACGACTTTGGGCGAAACATTTTACAAGAGCATGCAAAGTCGATGACAGTTGCGCGAAGCTCTATCAAGCACGTTGTAGGCGTCTTGTTGTGTGTGCGAATCACATTGTTCATTCTTTGACTCACCAGGAGTGTGTGTGTTTTTCTGTGAAAAGCGCCTGAAATGAAAGGAGGGTTTCGTTGGAGACCCAACTGTCGAGTAGCATTTATCGAATACTACTACGTATTTTAGCCTCTATGCGTCTATTTGCTTCAAAGCCTTGGTTCGCCGAGGACTTCAAGTCACCGAACATAGTCCACTGTGGTAGTGTTCCAGGGTAACGTTGATATATAACAGTACATGTTTTTTCATTTTATTCACCATGCATGCATCAAGTCACGCAGCAGACTCGTCTTATAAGTAGCAGGGAAAGTGAATTCGCTACGCTCAACTAATATCTACTGTCCCCCACGTTGTGTAAGACGCATGCAAATAATGGCATCACCGGGGCATTGCGAATCGAAAGACCAGGGGAACGCCGAATATACAACTGTAAGAGTTCCGCGTGTCTGTACTTTGCACGCCCTCATGAGGATTTTTTTCTCAGGTTCGACGCAGTGTTTTTCTATATTCTTTCAATAGACAAAAGTAGTTTTCCAGCTCGCTTGAAGGCCACCACCTCCATTTCATGACTGTGCAAAATCTCTATTCGTAAGGCAGGAAGTTCGTATTTTTTCCGTCCGAACAGATTCCCGCAGTATGTCACTGACTACTGTCCAACTATGTGTTACTATATTAGCCCCCGCATGTCTAGTACACATGTACAATACTGCTACGTGTGGTTTCATTTTTGCGCATAGCCAGATCTTTAGAGAGAACTTCGTCTCCCGTGCAATCTCGTGGCATGAGCATGATTCCCGACCAGATACTACCCGAACATCTATCCGTCGTATAAATGCCCTCCGGACAGCTAGAACATTGGTAAGGAAGCGTGTGAAATGAAATCTTCCGCGCTACTGGTGTTGTAGGAGGGTTTTCTTGAATCTACAAGTACAGGTATGTCTTGAGCTAATGTTGACTGCAGCTGATTACAGATACACCGGAAAAGACAATGCATCGGTATGACGCATGCACTACAGAACATTGTGCGGTAGAAAGACTATGCGCAACTAGCCGACATACATGTTCCAAGTACTGCGCGTACAATAATTCTGTCCCGACAACTTTTACGGAATACGGAGCCAGTAATTGGTACTCTCCATTCCTTCAAACAATGTTTACTATTGCTATGGTCGCACACCATTTTAAAAACCGACGGCCTTCGTGGGAAAAAGTTCGAAACGTGAAGGAGAGCATGTCACAACTCGACCATTCAACGGCTGTATGGGTCTATTGTTCCCGAATACAGAGCTGCCTGCAATGTTGATATACCGCGCAAGTTGAGCACTTGATACTTCCAAAATGATCCGAGAAAGCATCCATGCCACCCCCTCCGAACAAGGCGGTGTCGTCAACGACCCATCATACATACAGTACCCTGCACCGTCGGTTAACATACCATTAAGGTCTACATTCAAAATCGTCTGCCCTGCTTCAATTTGAGTCAGAATACTTTCGAATGTTGGATTTGCACTGCTGGTGTCTGCGCCTGCGAATTTGGTCAGCGGGTATTCTGATCCATACTGTGCAAACGACCTTCTTTTAGACGCCTGAAAAAATGTTCCAATGACCGCCAATGCCCCATCTGCTGTCGAAAACACCATGTGAGATTCAAGCGGAAACAGGATACCTTCTACTGCGTGCTCACTTGGAGAGTGAAAGTGCATACCGATGAAGTTGTATGTTTGGCCGTTGGCAAAAATTGATCCACATGAGCCGGCTGTCGCACACGGGAGATCAAAGTTGAAAGGTTCCTGCACAAACTGCAGACTCGAGCTGAAAAGATATGTGATTGGTCCTTGATCCAGTGATACCTTCTCGGTGTTAGCAGGTACATCGATGGGTGACTGGGACGTTCCGGTGGCACAGGTCGAAAAGTCCGGCCTCAGGTCACCCCAATTGGGAGGACCGGCCGGCGAGGCAGGGTCGTAATCGAAGATCAAGAGTGATTGCCCGGCAAGTGGAACTGGCGGAGCAAATTGTGCCAAACAGAGGCTAGCAGACAATAGAAGCTTGACGATTAGGATTGATAACATCTTGGGATATAAACGAGAGTTTCGTTTTGATGACTGGCGCTAGCTGAGGTGAGAGTTTGGTGGTGCTTCACGTGAAACTAGAGCAGGATACGTTCGTTCACGGGGAACACTCTGTTGGAAGAGAGCCGGTATATATCCTCTGTTGCGCATGGAAGTTACCGTCCTGAAAACATAAGCTGGGTCATACGAATCTAGAACTGCACTAACATATATTTTGCATGACGATTGATTAGGAGATTTTGATAACTGGGGACAGGCATGTTCGAAATTCTGCCCATAGCACGAGTTGTTTATGATGAAATGTTGTAGTACAGGCTCAATTCTTACAGATTAGTTCTACAGTATCCCTTGAAGAAAGTCATCTGATATGTTGAAATGGAGCTTCTTTGGGCATGGTTTGACGCTTGACTTTTACAGATCTATACCATTTGCGCGGTCGACGGCAAACAAATTTCTGTCATTGTTTTCATGAAGTCTTGATAGCGTGACATGTAAACAGAGGCGTTCCGAGAAGTGCCGTGAAGTACAAGGCCGTCAGAAGGATAATATCATCGAAATATACAGTCTTGGCGTATGCCGATTTTGCTTCTTGCTGATGGCTACATCGAAATTGCGGTCAATCCAGGGTCATCTGACGGCCTTTTTCGGCCGAGCAAAGCTTTCGAGATTCCCGCACAACCCACTCAACTTTGTCGGGAATGATCTCTAGGGCTCTTGTTTGGAAGATGCCAAACGAGGCGAGGGCCGTTACTTGCAAAAGTTCACACGCCACGTATTATTGTCAATCCTTGACGCGTTATTCTGACGACTGCTATCGTCATTTGATCACGCCGATCGCATGGAGTATGAAGGTAGTCTCAGGACTGTAGGTACGACACTGTACGCGCACGACATTAGTAACCCTGGTTTCAGCGTCCTCTATCTGCTAAATGAATCACAAGATACTGGTATTGGCAAATGAGTGATTCACATTAAGCGCTAGAAAAATGTATTCTCTTGATCCAGGAAAACTATTGCTACTGGCCACTAGACTTGCGCAGGCTGATGGCGTAGAAAATGCGGAATATGCGTGCAGATAGTAAGTACGGCACGCGGATGGCACGCACTGGTATTTTCCCCTCGCGAGATTTATTTGCGTGTTACGTCCTGGCCCGAACCAACTTCAGGTAGTCTATTACTGTGCACAGTATATAGGTTCCGATTCACCACGCATTGACTCACGTCTAATAATGTTGGCTTGGAACCGGTTGTATATTCGAGACTTTGTCGCAGGATCGCAAGCCGATGTCACGACCCCTGGAAGAAACCGACGTTAGTACATAGTACAGAATTTTATTTCATTACGCTGGTAAGTAAAGCGCACGGGTACACACTCTAATAGTGTTGTACTGGTCCTGTTCTTGTTGCTCTTGCGATATCGGCAAACTGAAGGCACCGCCCGTCCAGAGATATACGGATGTCATTGGCTTCATCTAAGACGTACCAAATCTCGCAGATTCGCCCGCCGAAATTGCCTAGCGGTGTAACCACCGAATCCAGAAGTTCAATGAAACGGGCTACAGAACGGATAATCATATCTTTACCAAATTTGTATCACAACCCCTCAATGACAACACTGCAATGGTAGTTCCTTTTGAGATTCAGAATCGGAAAAGTAGAATTCGTAGATGCAAGATCGAGATTGAGTACACAGGTATCCGCTTTGCTCATTTCAACCTTACCGAACCCAAGCGTCATACTTGAAATGTCGTTCTGTACATGTGTTTAAGCTTCATTTCGGGTGACTTGTGCGCTCTCCATTTCTACTTTAACGACCTAGTACCGACGTCTCCGATCACACTCGACCAAACTGAATAGCAATGTAGTTCACACAGTTACAGGCAATTTCAGGAAGATCACCAGTATGCGTGGATTGTTCAGCGGTTTCCAGACTCGCAATGGTCTGGAATGTTACCATATATGCTTGTTCATCAACCCAATACTGATCGGCCAAGACGATTTGTACGTCCAAACGCACTCATGAACCAGAACAGAAATGGTCTCCTGATACGAAAAATCACCGTGCTCGATATAGCTTCGTAATACACTAGATGACGTGAACGCCGGGCAATTTGTAAGGATTGAGGCATGTTCTTGCCAGAGACGTTCCGATGGGTAGGATCTAGTGGCAAATTATCTCAAAGTGGTACTTTGAACTGGGTTGTTCCCAATTTCATATTTATTGGAACGGTCCTCTTTTCAGAAAATAGCACAAAAACAAATCTCTCTACAGGCTGGACAGAATATTGGTTTAGTCTGCTCACAACGGCGTGACTACTCATGAATACAGGAATGCGGGGTTTGTGACTGGTTTATAATCATCATCCGAACGCGACGAGATGCAAATGGTTAGTGGACAGAAAAGCTCTCAGCGCACCATGGTAGATCCATCGAGTAACAATTTCAGCACACAAGTAAGGTTTACGTTTTACGAAAAAAAATAGTTGCAGAATGTGTGACAACAGATGTCCAAACTTTACACCAATCCCATTGCTAGATGGCAGCGCAAAATCGCGAGAGATATTGCAGGGCCTGAATCTAGCATGTCTTCATTTGAAATCGAATGAAGTTTCATGCGTGAGTAGTAATCGTTAAGGTCTAAGCTCCATGTAGACATGGCCGCTAGTTGGAAAAGAGACAGCAATTGACATGGTGCGAACGAACTGAATGATGGCTGTGATATTCGCAATCAATTACGTGCAGCGGCCCAGTCTGAGTCCCTACGCCCTCTCGCAGGACTCCACGTTACATTAGAACTGCAGTCTTGTAGGGCACTCATGGTCTATCTCATGAATCAGAGCCATCGCTGGATCAGTCCTTCGAAACTTTAAGATATGCGATATCGACACGAATCTCAGTCTTCGGGTGCAAGCTCTACTAATACCTTTAAAGATAAATAAGCGCGACACGGACCCTACTCTTCTGCCGCGTGTACCCTGTCACAGTACTTACGGCACAGTGTATTTTCGGTGGTTTTCAATTAGAATCCACATTTTCTATAATGCAGGACTGTAGACCATTTATTTGCACGTAACCTTGCACAGAGCATTTCAAAGCGTGAGAGTTTCATGACGTACAGTGGCGATCAAACGCAGACTTCTGTAGGAATGCACAAGCAGAATTGCGTTAGATCCGAGCCAAGATGACAGTGGAATTCCCTAATACAGTACTGTCCAGTGGATAACGTTTAAGGATGCATGTGAGCCTCGCTTCACCTTGGAGGAAAGGGTGCTTATGCATGTCCTCCGAAGCAATTCATCAGCTGATGAGCTGGTAAACTTTACAGTAGTTTCAATGCTATCCAAGAGTGGGTGCTCAAAGGATGCAGAGAGGAAATCATGACGAGTATCGATTCCTCATTCATAACAAACGACAGTAACGAAACCTGAAATTCTTTCTCGATAACTTGTGTAAGCTTGTAGATTAAGGATTGGTGCTTGGAAGCAGGAGCAGGAACAACAGGGTACAGTGATGATAAGTCTCGGGAATCGCATCGAGGACATTGGGCATGTTAGGAAGCGGATGAAGCCCGGCCTAGGTCTACGGGAAAACCAATCAATCGCACTTTCACTTACCTTTCCTTCTCCGACCTAGACGATGGAGGTCCCTCTTGCACTCGTGTCCATTTACCAGAGCGCTTGCAATATATGAGACTAAAGCTACTACTCCATGCAAGATAACAAGTCGTATTCGTGTCCACCTGCTGGAAAAGTTGTAAGTCATTCCGGAAAATGATCTATTCATACTTCTGTTTTACAAACATGACAGTACTCTTGACAACGAATACTGTAAGCACATGAAAATAGCATATACTGCTGCAGAACAGCAAAAAGGACTGCTCCCGCTAGACTAGCTAGTGTCTATTGGACATTGAGTTTTGCCTCATATGAGGTCAACTCTGGCCTCATATGAGGCCAACTGACCTCCGAA
>JAUKWC010121593.1:0-22507 GCA_032356245.1 Endocladia muricata
GCCGTGGAGGTGCCAAATGTTACCTGGGATGATATTGGTGGTCTGACGAAGGTCAAGCAGGAATTGCAGGAAACTGTACAGTACCCCGTCGAGCATCCCGAGATGTTTGAGAAGTACGGAATGTCTCCATCGAAGGGCGTCTTGTTTTATGGACCGCCAGGGTCTGGAAAGACACTGCTTGCGAAAGCTATTGCCAACGAGTGCCAGGCCAACTTTATTAGTGTGAAGGGCCCGGAACTTCTCACCATGTGGTTCGGAGAGTCAGAGTCGAATGTGCGCGAGGTTTTTGACAAAGCTCGCCAGTCTGCTCCTTGTGTGCTTTTCTTTGACGAGTTGGATTCCATTGCGAGAGCGCGCGGATCGTCCTCAGGTGATGCGGGTGGTGCAGGAGATCGTGTTATCAACCAGATTTTGACTGAAATTGATGGAGTGGGTGTGAAGAAGAATGTCTTTGTGATTGGGGCAACAAACAGACCGGATGTACTGGACCCGGCTATCATGCGCCCTGGTCGTCTCGATCAACTGGTGTACATCCCGTTGCCTGACGAGGAATCACGTGTACAGATATTTAACGCCGCCCTCAAGAAGTCTCCTGTTGCCGAGGATGTGTCGTTGACGGCTTTGGCCAAGGCTTTGGAAGGGTACTCTGGTGCTGATATCACAGAGATCTGTCAGCGAGCGTGCAAGCTTGCGATCCGCGAGGCTATTGCGAAGGAGCAGGAGGCCGAGAAGCACAAGGTTGAGAATCCAGAGGCCATGGATGAGGAAGAGGAAGATCCTGTGCCGTTTATTACCCGGCTGCACTTTGAAGAGGCAATGCAGTACGCCCGCAGGTCTGTGACTGATGCAGATGTTAGGAAGTATGAAATGTTTGCTCAAAAGCTGCAGACCTCGAGAGGATTCGGGAACGAATTCAAGTTTGACAGTGCGCCAGGTGGTGCGCCAGGTGGTGCAGGACCGGCTGGTGGGGACGCCGGGCTTGCGGATGCGGATGGGGATGAGGATTTGTATTCGTAATGTATTGTCAGAGGGGGGTCCTTGAGCATGTGGACGTTGTGAGTCTGTCTTTTTGAAAAAATGAGTTTGTACTTCCCGAAACAATTTTGCTTAGACGATTCCTCATGTTCTGTGTATTCAGTAAACCATGATGAGATTGTGTGGTCACTCGTCTCAAACTCTACTTCGAATTCCCGGCAACTATTGTACTTTCCTATCCATGCAACGTCGCCAGTTTTGGCGAGTTCTCGATACATGGTACTCTGTGTACATGTTGTGATGTTGTTCAATCGCAACCTAGCTAGTTTTAACGATTGGCTTCACATGAGGCCAAATGGGTTCACAAGAGGTCTAATTTCGAGCTGATATTGTACGGTCGACGATACAGTACGTCCATTTTAGTTGCACTTTATATATATAGTACGCAGAAGCCATGTATCATTCATTACATGTTTCCGAGTTTGTCATGTTGAAGAAGCGAGTTTGGAAATGCATGCAGTTGCGTTCTACTGTTACAAGGTTTGTCGTAACACAAGAGTGAGTTGAGGGGCAGCCAACGCTATTATAACCTTCATGGCCATGATGACTAGCCCCTCTCTCATTTCCGAGTAAAATCCAGCGGAGTAAAAGCATTTTGTTCCTCGTCGTTATTAGAGTCTCCTGTATTGATATTCGTCAGTGTGCAAAGCGATCCGTACGGTTCCTGAATGAATCGAATTAAATCTGGAAATGGTCAGCACTAATTGATACCTTTGTTTCTACTAGAATGCGACAAAGAATCTCCTCCGACTTCGTCCAATTTGTAGCGATTCCTGATATAAGCTCGTCCCTTGAGACATCTGGGTTTTTGTATACGACGTGCTCCTCTAGAGCGCATTTCACAACGTAGAACAATTCTGTCCTCTTGTTTCCGTTGTAGTTGTAGGGAGCTGGCATACAAGACATTTGGAGAGAGCGAAGAAACAGAAGCACACGACGCTTGCTCCAAGTACTATTGAGAAGCTGGTGTCGGAACTCTCGTCTCTCATCGGAATTACTCTCATGCAAAAAAATCGCTTGGCGACGTCCATTTTGGGGTTACATCACTACCTTTCGAACGCAATACGCTGCAGTTCAGAGAATAATCCCACCCGGTTCCGATTCAATGGGATAGTTCTTGGCGGACAATGCAAACGCAGAAGTCGACCGGACATCCACACCTTTTCGGTTAACAAACATCCTCTCGCAGAGCACATGTACAGATGACTCCTCAATAAGAGCAATACATTGAATACGGTGATTCTGCCTAAGACGTTGAGATCTTCATCGGTTTTAGTGTACATGCATTTCGCGCGCGGAACATACTTTTAACTTTAATCAGAGACAACTGCGGTATTTAGGAGGGTGTGAAGCATATATGAGCAATCGCCAGAAAATCACATCTGTTTATTGTCATTATTGCATTCCTGTATATTTCATTGTTCGACTCTTCGTTTAGAACACGATCAAAATTCCAAAACCACGCCACAGCTCTATCAGAAACGTTTGTCTAGCATCGACCGCCCCACCGAAAAACTACAGATGACCAGGACGCTCTGTTCAATGATGCTTCCACACCTGCACAGCTTCGCGCCATACCAAAGTTAGGAACGGTAACATTCATGACAACTGCTGAGGTTGTATATGATATTCTTGGCGTGAAGCTGGCTGTAGAGGCGTGCAAATGATTCGTGTGTATGTACAGCAAGTTCTAGAAGGGAAGGATCGCAAACCTTGAGTTCAGGCCTCAAAGAAAATGAAACCCAATGAGCTAGGAAACCATAATATCTTTAATTTAGTTAAATTACACACAATGCCGAATGACAGGATCACGAGTAAATTCCTTTATTTAGCGATGTTCACCCTTCCCTCTCGCAGCTTCGGCGTTTCGAAACTTTTGGTGCAAGTACGGATTCTCACCGTTCAGTGACGCTTCACTTCCGTACTCCTCTTGTTCGACTTCTATTTTGCCAGCCGCCTCCTTCAACATTTGCGCAGCGCTTTGGAAGCACGCTTTCTGTGCTGTACTTGCGACCCATGGGGTATGAGCGGGAGCTGTCCGCGAGGCAGAAGGCGCTACGTCTTGTTTTGAAACGAGACGCCATTGAGGCCGAATTGCATATTCTATATTCGCTCCTTACGGTAGGCAATTCGACGTCCTTTTTTTTTTGTAGAGCTATCTCTACACACCAACAATGGCACCATAGACCTATATGACTGACCTTCCTTTTGGCGGCTAAATTTTTCTTTATGATTGGCAGAAGCCAGGGGGACCAGGAATGTCAGGGAATTTAGTGGACTCCGAAGGGTTTCCACGGGCGGACATTGATATTCCTAGTGTCCGATCACAACGAAACAGGCATGCCGTTCTGAGCACAGACCTCAAAGAAGTCATCGCCGATATCGAGAAAAATCTTCATATTGCGCTTGCTCCACCCGAAACGGCGGACGACTCAGATATGCACCCTCAAGCTACTGGAAAAGCGGAGTCCGCCACCGGCCAGCCTACCGCTTCTGCAAGCGCCGCTGGATCAACTACGAGTCCTCCGGAGGATGCAATTACTGAAAATAGCCCACGTGCAGATACTTTACTCGCGGAGCCGCGTCGCCGAGCGTTTGCCCTCGTCGACATGGTGACTGAAGGGTCTCCGGCGGCCACAGCGGGTTTGGAGGTTAACGACAGGATCGTGGCATTTGGAGCTGTCTCGTTACAGAATTTCCCGATTCCTCGTCAAACGCTGGGTGCGCTACCCGGTCTACTGCGCGAGCATGAAAATCGCGAAATTGAAGTGACATTGGAGCGAGGGGAGGGAGATACGCCTGCTGTGTTTAATCTTGGGCTCACGCCGCGACGCTGGGCAGGCGAGGGACTTCTAGGATGCCATGTTGTGCCGCTGGATGTTAGCCAGGTTGACTGGCGGTACCGTCCAGATGTTGCAACTGCAGTCATGAGCCATGGTCGAGCTGATCGTGTCTAGTAAGGAGCATGTACGTTTACAAGCTGTAGAACAACTCGAATTTGAGCAAAATCATTCACTAGTGCTAAGAATGTAGCAGTTCAAGTTTAACTGTATAAGAAGGCGCATAAAGCACGTTCTGTTCGTAACTGATGCTCATCTGCTCCAGATGATCTGCTTCTCTCCGCCCCACCAGTCTACAAGTACGACCAGAGTAAATAACAAGGGAGTCAAGCAAACCACAGCAAGATGTAATCATCGACAGTCTACCGCGTCACCATTTAATTTTAGCACTTTTTCGCTAGAAGTGTTCACGCTACTCAGAAAGCCAATATGCTTTCTTGCTACTCTTCGTGCTCACATAACACCATTTCTCGCGACGGCAGGGCCCCATACTCTCGGCTTACTAATGTGTGAGTCTGCTGAACTTAGTGAAGAAACGAAGCCGGGTTCTACTTCGTTGAGATTCAGCATAGAATGTCAACAAACACGTCACTCAAACCACCGAAAAAAGTGAATACTTTCCGGGCACATCCGAAGCTCGGCAAATTATTTGGAATTTAGGAAACTCCCTGCACTGAACTGAAAATGCTTCTGTATCCGCCAATGCATCGCGCACCCCACACGTCAGTGCCCAGAATCTTTATTGGCATCCATCTTTTTCGCTCGTTTCCTCTTCCTGCTCTCTTTCTCACTCATCGCTTCAGCATGGCACCGAAAGTCCCTCCACGCATTCGCGGACAAATTGAATACTTCACCTCACCTTATGAACAGAAACTCTTCAGCGACCTCTTCGATGGAAAGTTGATGATGATGAAAATGCGCCGAAAGTTGGGCTTTGTGCGGGACATGGCTCCTGGGTTAATCATCTTTGCCTCCGTGTATACTTGGGGTAATGCAAAGCACGAACGGCTCTCTCACGAGCAACGTTATTGAGGCGAGCGGCTAGATGAGATGTGGGAGGTTGCAGGAGTCGGACAGCGCGAAAAGTAATGTCAAGGTACTAGGTAGGAGAAATGCCTGGCGATGAGTGCACAGGTATTCACTACGCTTGGGCTGAATGGATTGTACTGGTTGCATTTCGCACGAGCCGTTAGAAGCTGTCTGCAAATTTCCCGCAAGAGGACTTTGTTTTGCACAGCCTGTTGAGCGACGCGTGTTGTGTTCGTACTTCACGAAATGTTTGCAGGCATATATATAAAAGAAAGTCGCCCTGCCCCTGGCTTTTCAAAATTCGGACGTACTTTACATTCGCGATATCTATGAAAACCAAAGCGCCTCACCCTGCAACTGCTCGTTCCTTCCCCTTCTCCACCCCCTCCTCTCGCTCTATTCCAGCTTCACTTCCGCACCGATCTCCGTAAGCTTCTTCTTTATCTGCTCTGCTTCGTCCTTTGCAACATCCGACTTGAAAACCTTCGGCGCATCCTCAACCATAGCCTTAGCCTCCTTCAATCCCAACCCCGTAATTGCGCGAATTTCCTTGATTACTGCGATTTTCTTTGCCGCATCAAACTTCTCCAATTTGAGATCAAATGCAGTTTTCTCTACCACTGGCTCCTCTTTTGCTGATCCCGCAGAAGGGGCGCTCATCCCTGCAAACATAGCCGGGTTCATCGGCATACCCATGACGCTGTCGTCGATACCCAGCCTGTCCTTGAGCCCATCCGTGAGCTGCTTTACTTCCAGCATGTTCAGAGACACGAGATCGTCGAGCAACGACTGCACGCGCGGAGACATGGCGGCAGCAGCGCCTCCGTGGGCGGGAATGCCTACAGGAGATTCGGCTGGCTCAGCGCTTAAACGGCGGATGAAGGTACGATTCCGGACGAGGCTGCGACGCGCAGCTAGAGCAATATATCTCTGCATGCTGAGAGAGAATAAAGACTTCCGTGAGTGGATGGTGTAGAGTATGTGGAAGAGGACGCAATCGGTAGATCAAGCGCGTCAGACAAGCGTGAGTAGGGATGTGAAGGCCAGGAGATGATTACGATCGTCGTTACCGCGGGAGGAAGAGGTCGAACAAGTTGCATGACGTGGATAGACCTGATCATACTTTGATACTACTACTTGCACGAGACCCCCTCAGATAAATTTAACCGATAAACAGGATTGGTCGCCGCGGATTCTTGCAATGATCGAAAATCTGATTGGCAACCAAACTACTTGTATTAGGCTACCTCGTTGAAAGGCTTTTCTCAACTCCTTTATGCAGTCCTTGGCTGCCGCACTGCCCATTTGCATCGTTAGTTTACGATATCCCAGGAAGACCTGACAAGCTTCGTTCTGTTGACAAACCTTCAAATTAGGGGCGCTCGTAAGGTCTCAAACTCTACAAAAGGGTTGCAAACCAGTTGTAGTTCAGTTGGGCCGGAGGGGCAGAAAACCTAATGGCCGACACGCGTGTGCAAAACGCCGTGGTCGAAGAACCGCCTGCATCCCCTCCGTCCTCTCGCCCGCTCTCAGAGCCCCCTAGCATCTGGGATTTACCACCTATCCCACTCGTGGAGCGCCCTGCACAGAACGGAAAATCGAATGCTTTTGTGGTGGAAGAAGAGTCGTCTGATGCCTCGATGAGTTCAACTGTTGCCTTGCAACCGCGCGTTCAGCCGCTGCAGCGTGTGCGTTCCGCTCCATCTGAGCGTGGCTGTATCAGCATTGCGATGGACGGGCCCAACCCGAGCCCCCATTTTGTGTCGTTGGAGAATGTAGCCAGGTTGTATCTGGAAATGAAGAATGAGCGCGACTTTCTGGTGCGAGAAAGTGCATCCATCTTCAATGATCGCGTTTCAGTGGTGAGTCAGTTGCGCCAACTTGAGCTGCAATTGAACGAGTTGCTGCAGCAGAAAGGTCGTCTGGAGGAAAACCTGGACACCCTTGGCCTGCGCGATGAGGAAAATCGGGAAAAGATTGCGGCATTGGACGAAAAAGTAGCCAACATCTCATCCGAGTCTCAGCGCTTCGAGGCAACGGTTCGTGGACTGAAAGGGGAGTCGCATTCGGTGCAGCCGCGTGGTGTGGCGTCTCGCCCACGGCCGCGGCCGAGTGCGGCATGCGAAAGAACACTGTATGGGCATACGGGCAATGTGCTGGGCGTGGACTTTTGTGACGAGACGAGTGTGTTGATTACGGCTAGCTCGGACCGTTCGTTGCGCACATGGGATCTGTCCTCAGGGCGTAGATTAGATACCTTGTACGGACACGAAGGTTGGGTGCATGCGGTAGCGTTTGCAAGGTCGGGCGAGACGGCGGTGTCGGGTTCAGGGGACCGGACAGTCAAAGTATGGGACTTGAATGATGCGCGTGGGAGAGGGACATGCCGTGCCACGCTGCGCGGCCACGAAGCGGGGGTGACTTGTGTGCAGCTCGATGATGAGGACATCTTGGTGTCAGGTTCGTTGGATAAGACGTTGCGAAGAATTGATCTCAATGCTGGAAGCGATGATTGCTCTGTCATTCACGGACATGAGAGTGGTGTTTATTGCCTTCAATTTGTGCGCCATGGACTTGCCTCAGGTGGCGGAGATAGTTTGATTAGAATGCATGACATCAGAACAGGGCGATGCCATCGAACATTACAAGGGCATTCCGGCGGTGCAGTCCGCGCACTCCAATTTGATGACAATACCTTGATATCGGGAGGCACTGATCATGATCTGCGATTTTGGGACTTGCGAACGGCTAGTTGTACTGCTGTGGTCGATGTTGGCAGTCGTGTGAATGCGTTGAAGTTTGACCAGCAACGTGTTTATGTAGGCTGCGCGGATCGTACTCTAAAAGTCTACGATATGGAGACAAAGAAACAGTTGGCAGAGCATGGCGGGCACTTGGGGCCCATAATGAGTCTCACTGGCCACGATAATCAATTCTATACCGGATCAACGGATCAGACAACAAAGGTCTGGATGTTGGATTTTGCGGAAAAGGCATGAGGTGCATTAATCGTACACCACTGTCACGATTTCTGCTGATCTGGGAAAGGCTACATACCGAAATCCACTCTTTACGTTTCTGTCAACTGTACCGTAGTGAAGATTCGTCAAAATGATTTCGCCAGCTGACTCCTATACTAAACAGTTGTTATACATGTTAGGCTTTTCACATCACCGCTGAGTTGAGGCAACATCTATCAAATTATCCACAAGCGTGCGAATGTCTGCGTTCACAGGACCGCCAGAACTTCCTTCACGATGTAGAGCGGAATCACCCCGAACACGCTCTTTGTGCTCATGGTGAGTCTGAAAAGTTGCACTTGACGGATGCGAAACTAATGGCCTAAGCGCTTCCGAATGATAATCGTCGAACCCGTTTGAAAAAGATGTGGACGGATTCGTCACTCGTCCATCAGAGCTATCTGAACTTCTTACATGAACGATCGATAGACGTGAACCGCTATCTCTCATATCCCCAGAGTTTTTCGGAACCACTGTTACCAAGTGAGTGCCATCAAATGAATTCCGCGCCGACTTCATGGATTCTACAGATTTTTTTCTCTGAATCCCTTCCAGCGCCTTTTGATGTTGCTCCTCCAGTCGCTGCTTCTCAGCGAGATACGCTTGCCGCAACAGCATCTCTTCGTGGGCAATATTACTAGCCTCGGTGAGGTCGCCTGACCGATCAAAGGAGGTTTGCGGAAGTGAAATACACGACATCTTGTCTAATTTCTGAGAAACAGTCTCACCAACTGAAGATGGATTGTTGGCAAACTCATCTGCTGATAGTGGAAGGCTCGGTATTGCGCCCATCGACACACTGGAAGCAATCCCGTGGGTGTGCTGATTGAAATGCGCACTCTCTGCATCGTTTGGTGAGACTACACTCCGATCGTGCCCGTTCATGACCATAGTGTTACTGTCAAAGGAAACGATTGGCACTTGGCGCTGCTTCTTCCTTGCCTCCCACACACAGAGTTCATCTAGAATGCTATTAAACCCGCCTTTCTTCGCCTCGTCGGCCGGGGTAGATCCCCACCGGTCTCGTGCATTCAGTTTAGCTCCGGCCGAGAGAAGAACACGCACGACGTCTAGTCTGCCTTCAACACAAGCCAAATGAAGCGCTGTTCGACGATCATAATTCTCAAAGTTCGGGTTTGCCCCCTGCTCCAAAGACTGCCGTACCGCATTGACTCTTCCTTTCGCAGCATGTTCGCCTAGATCGAGACCCTTTTGGTTTTCAAGCTCTGGCTGTGCCTCGAACAAATGCTTAGGGATTACTGCACCGTACTGACGCAGTGTGCGCAATATTTCTCTGTGACCATTGTTGACAGCGTCATCTACCGGAGATCTTCCCTTCCTGTCTTTCACGTCCGGAGGCGCGCCATTGAGCAGTAGCAACTCTGCTACTTCTAGATGGCCTTCACAGCACGCGAGGTGAAGAGGAGTTCGCTGATCATAGTCCGCGTAATTTACATTTGCCCCAGCAACTGTCCGCGAGCGCACTGCTTCCAAATCACCAAGTGCAGAGTATCGCATTAGTTCCATGTCCAAATGTTCTGCGTCAGTTTGCTTCTCGTCTACGGCTCCCCGAGATTTCAAGAGATTTTGCACTTCCAAATGCCCGTTCTCAATCGCATCTGCAAGAGGTGTGTGAGCCCACCTGTCCCTTGCCATGATTCGAGCACCACAATCCAAAAGCAGCGCACATACGTCTGCATGTCCTTCCGCAGACGCCAGGTGCAAGGGGGTCCGTTTGTCGTAGTCCGTAAATCTCGGAATTGCACCTTCACTCAACTTCTTTCGCACCTCCTCCAGACGCCCTCTCGCACAATGGTCCATAAGCTTTAAGCACGTAGTGTAATACTTCTGATCGTGTTCATCTCCAATAATCTTCCCGACAGGCAACTTTGGAACGATGTTATTTCCGCTGTCATCAGACTGTACACTCTTCCACGAATTTGTTCGGAACGTTCCGGACTTACCCGTCGGAGACCTTTGCTGAGAAGAAGAGCTATTATTGCGAACCAAATCACCAGTTTCCATTGAGTGTGCGCTGGCCTGACCTCCGTGTGCCAATGGATCTGGTCCGAGAGAGCCATGACGCGGAAAGCTGGTCTCTTCATCCCCAGCAGCAAGCACTCCTGAAGATTCTGACGGAAAGCTCGGTAAGGGTTGCAACGGCAACTCTTCGGAGGGCCGGGCAGGAGGATCATTACTACCTCCTTTGCTTCCAACGACAACAATCTTGGGCATGTTACCTGAAGTCGACCGACGAACAAACACACTCTGCTCATACTTGCCCGCCATCTTCTCACCTTCAGGAACCTCCCTACCATGACTAACATTCTCAGGAGCGGCTGGTGGTCCTGCTTCATTGCTGTGCAAGTCAGTTGGAATAGTTGCTTTTAAAGGCAGAGATTTCGTAGGATGCAGACGCGTGTTATCCAGGGCGCTTCCCGTCTGCCCATACACAGGCGGAAGCGTTACTGGTCTGGAAAAGATTTCGGTAGGTGTATTGGAGCCTGGGGGTAACCGGTCTGCCGACGATGACTGGCGAATGTGTAGAGTCGCATTGCGCTCCGACTCAATGCTACGATCTTTCCCAAGCAAGACGTTTGAGCTGGCAGACGGGCCAAACTGCGACTGAGTACGGGGTGGTGGGCCATCCTGAACTCCTTCGTACTGAAAATCAATTCGATGCACATGCGATTCCTTAGTCTCGCTTAAAGGCATTTCGCGTCTCACCGCCAGGGCCGGAACGTCATGCTCATCTGTCTGAGACAATTCGATTCCACGAAAAAGTGGTTCCTCCGTCACACCCCCCTGCCCTTTCTCGGGTTCAGCAGAAGAGACTGCTTCGTCCGGACCTACAGTTACGCCAGAGCCCAACGAAGTTCCATGCGCTATCTGGGATGAAACCCCCGCAATTGGTGGGTTCATTTGTTGGCCGGTAGCTGGAGAAAGCGCGCCAGTCGGTGTGTCTACGGATGCGCTCGATGCTGGGTGTGAGCTCATGAATGACGACGTAAGGAGGAGACCCTTCGGAGGAACCAGGATATCTGCACTCTGTGCTACGTGGGGTTGGCTTGGTGCATCTGCACTCAGTGTTTCACCTGCTGCGATTCTTCCATCATCCACAACGTTCTGAAGTTCAATGTGCCCGTCTTGATAAGGGGCTACACTAACATGATTATGATTGCCCACATCGCTTTCCAAGTTTCTTTCGTTTGGCTTCGAAAGGTTTTGAGCGGTGTGAACATCATTCATGAGGACATCGTCTGATTGATCCCACTGGCCTGAAGACGGGTTCCTCCAACTTTGCTGCGGAGAAGACAGCTGAGGAGATCTCGTCGCGGTAGGGACAGCTGAACTTGAGTTTGCAGCAGCGCTTGAAGAATTTGATGTCTGATCTGAGTCTCTCGGAGCTGGCTGAGGGGTAGCGTTGCGAGAGGCAGCTTCGCGATAGTTCTTAGCGGCGCGGACTCGATGGTCAATTTCTTCGCGAATAACACTTAACTGCTCATCTCCTAATCCAAACTCTGCCACCATGTCTTGAGCAATCTGCTCAGAACTGTCTTCGAAAGGGTCGAACGTGAATTCTACTCTCTTCACAGCGTCTCGAATTGGAATTTCCAGTCCAATGTAGAATCCCCCATTTTCTCTAGATGCGACTACCGATATTTCCTGCTGCTGCTCTTCACCATCAGTATGATGTACACCCACCATGCTTACAAGAACGTTGCGCTTGAGGGGATCAGACCAATCTATGACGTCGGTCCCGATCGGCATCATAGGCATCTCAACAGACGATGGAGCTGCTTCAGATGGCGAGGTGACAATATCGGGAACGCCTTTGACAAGGGAGAGATTGCTGACGCTTCCGTCGTCCTCTTCCCACTTGCTGAACAACGGATGTTTCAGCAAATCGCTAGCCGAAGGTCGACGAGCCTCTCTCTGCAAGCATGCAGCAATCACATCCTTCACGTTACCATCCACAAGCATTCCAAAGGCGTGCGGCTTCTCCCCGCTAAACACCTTTTTGAATATCTGCGCCATATTATTGCATTCGGAATACGGATATTCCATCGACACAATCTCGAGTAAACACATTCCAAATGCGTATATGTCAACCTTTTCAGTGTAAGACTCTTCGTATAGCTCAGGGGCCATGAATTCGGGTGTCCCAATGACGGAATCAGCCTTCTCGCGCTCCTTGACCCCGGATAGTCCAAGGTCACCAATTTTTACCTCCCCGACGTGCCCGTTGATGAAAATGTTATCACACTTCAAATCCCTGTGCATGATGGGGGGGTTCTGACTGTGAAGGTAATCAATTGCCTCCAGAATATTGCAGCACCACCTTCTTATTACTTTGAGCTTAATGGCCTTTGCTTTCTTCAGATACTCTTTTAGAGTACCGGACATCATCTGTTCAGTGATGAAGTTAATCGTCTTGTTGCCATTGGCATCAGTACCTCGCCATGTATCATAGAAATGAATAATGTTCTTGTGCTCGACTTGACGCAATAAAGAGACTTCTGTCGTTACCTTCTCCAGGTCATGTTCCGAGAGACGGTCAACATGCAACTTGTTCCAAGCAACTTCCAAAGCCTCCTCGGTATCAAACGCTTTGTACACAGTCTTGTAGGCTCCTTTTCCTAACACGGACTTGTAGCGAATATAGCGCCCATTCGGACTCGTTTCCACATGATTCTGCACGTCAGAATCGAGACCTGCGCCCGTCATTGAGTCGTCGTTATCCGCAAAAACCAAGCTGACACGCTGCCTCTCACTGAGTACAACGCAGAAGCTCGGCGGTAACCATACAGTGCCTGCGATCGAAGGCAAGGCCTCGTCCGATGTATTGCTGTCGGTCTTCTTCGTTCAGAACTTCCGTCGCTGAGCGAGAGATCAAACGCGACAGTAAAAGATTAAGATCACGCTTCGTTCTATCCCCAACCGAAAACCCCCAAACGCAAGTTGAACGTGCGACTGGAAAAACCTCAGACGGTAGATATCCTATCAAACCGAAATGAGAGGAAGCTCGAGAACCAAACGAGCTAGCCCTAGACGTTCCTCTCCAATCCAACGACGCCAAACCAGTGTGCAAAGGACACGCCGGACGGTAAAAAGACACGTTGGACAACGGCGCTTACGAGGTATACTTCCAGACAAGTGAGGGGTTGCTGCACGCGTACAGTGAGGTGAAACCCCAGGAGGAAGACTCAACAACACACGGCGGTCAAATCCCAAACTGCAACTTCTTCGAAAGAACGTTACGGTAACCGAATTTTCCGCAAGCAACACTGATGATTTCACGCAGTCGGGCAGCCAAGTAAACACAGAATCGCTTGGTACGCTCGGTTGATGTAGGTGCAGAGTTGTCGCGTCTGCTAAGACAGAGACTTCGACGTGGAAGGTGGACAGAAATCAGTACAGCTTTTTGTCGCCGCAACAGAGAGTGGAAATGGAAAAGGTTTGTAAGTGATGCGTCAAGAGACAACAACGTGCGGCGCGCGGTGGAAAGCTTGTCAACCAAGAGCAAGCGACGCTGTTGCCAACGCTGACACAGACGTTTGTGCTGAGGCAGGCGCGAGGCGACAGACAGAGATGCGGATGTGACACGAAAGCTGGAGCACGCACAACGTCTCGGGACGCGGATGGTGAAGTAGAGCCGACGCGGTGCGCGCTGGGCGGAGCAGTTGAAGGTGGAGTGTGTGTCTGGGTGGTGTAGTCGAGAAGGTGGTTGGGCGAGTGGTGCGCGGCGAGGATTGCGGCAGGGAGGGGAGGGGCGAAAACCCCGGGCGCGGACCGGCGACGCGATGGACCGGGACGCGACAAGAAGCGCGTGCCGTGTGGCGCCGTGCTACACCGTTGCTCCGCCTTCTGAGCGTCAGATCTGCGTGTTCCTCGCTGGGCTCCCCATTTGTGTGTGCGCTATGGGGCGTGTTGCAAGGGCCTTGCTTCAGAAAGATTTTGCGCTCGGCATTTTCCCCTGCTACAATCCACATTTACTGTAAGTATTTGTGCACTGTCAGCGCTCCGCCTCGGCTTTTTGTGTGTATGTACGGCCCTCGTCGCGACCCGGCAGGGCCGTATAGGGCCAACAAGTCGACGGAGAACAGGACTCTTTCGAGTACCAATATAGGACTTCGCTGAAAGGTCCAGTAGAGTACGCCTTCATGCAAAGCGTTACCGCCTGGACCGATCTGTACCATCAACCAAAGACTTGGGACCACAAACCTACTGATATTCTTCGTTCCAACCGAGTCTGCTTCCTCATTGGTGATGTATTCATATGGGGGACAATACCTTACAGATTGGATGTCTGTTGACCAATTAGTACTCGACATGCTATTCCACTTCCAAGTTTTCATTCAAATCGCGACTGTCAGTTCGTTTTATTCACGTAGAGACTACTCTCAAGGTTCCATCAACATTACAGGTAGTTTTGTCAAATTTATCGACAGGGCATGGATTTTTTACTGAGGGTTGTTGACGTGAGGCACACAGGCCCCCAGCGACCGACTTCCTCGTCTCGCCCGCGCTCCTCGATTCACCAAATTTTGAATCAGTCTTGTGAGTAATAAAATACAATCCCTACGGCTCCTGAATGTTATGTGCCTGCACTCCATCTACCCCGAGAACACCCATTTGACTTAGTCGCCGCCCAGGCATGTCAAGCATTCCGAACTTCACAAAGCAACCACCCAAAGCCTAGATCATGCAGCGACTTTCGTTGACAACACACATCGAAAATTGAATGTGTGGGAGCGGTCAAACGGATGTACAACTACGAAAAGTTTAGCCCCACGCTCATGCGCACTAACATTGTATGAAAAGCCTCATAAAATCACTCTACACTTTCAAGACCGTTTGGCACATTTTCTGCGATTCAAACCCCAATCGTTTCTATTCCACTTTAGCCTAGAGGGGGAGGATAATAACCTTAGTTTCCCGGCAAAGAGCCTGTGATACGCCAACAGAGTTGCCCGAATTGCTCGACCTCGCAGCGTTGTCCACCCTTTATGTGGTGAGAAATAATCATGTTTCTCTTCTCTTATTTAATGATAAGTGTAGTGTGCTTGGTTGTTCGACTTTGCCATCTGCCCCTGCCTGGAATTAATCTAATTTGTGGCTCAGATGTAATCCATCGCCGATATGTTCCTTGATTTCTGGACGCTGTATTCAGACATGAAGCGACGTAAGGAATACAGGAAGGTATGCTGCAGACGCGATCTCGCCGAATGCTGTCTGTACTTTGGAAAAGCTCCCCCTCATATTCTCGTCGAGTGAGGTGCGAACGCGAACTATGCTTGCGAGGGCTACGCTCTTTGAAGCTACAAATCAAATCATAATCTCGCCAGGAGCTAGTCTCTCATCGCACTCCCCCCCTCAGCCGTATGATTCTGGAAGGGTAGCAATGTAAGTCAATGTGCCCGAGTCATAGTAGGGGCGTGAGCAGAGGGAATGGATTGTACCTTCACTTTTAATCCCAAACCTACTAAGTAAATCCACACCTTTTCAGCTCGAGGGGATTGGGTAGCAATCTCGTCATTTGGTACTTGGTCACGTCATAAAGCGTTAGGTGAGGAAGCATGGGTTGAATTCACTACGTTTGAAATGCACATGCGAAGTATAGCTAAGAGGATATGTTGCTGTCTATGCAACAGACTTGTTTTCCGATTATTTCAAGTTCTCATTGTCTGCACAAATGGTCGACATGTAAATTCTGTGCGAAGAGCAATGCGTTTGCCATTGGAAGAAGAAAGGAAGCTTCGCCGAGGTATCTCTCTCTGTCCCTTGAAGCTCACCACATCCTCAGGACTGCCGTCGTTCCTGGGATAAGTATGAGTCTTTTTCCGTAAGATGGACACTGCGCGTACATAATGACCATCTACGAAGATTTTCTTACTTTTACTCGTTGAAGAATAGGAAAAATTGTTCTCGTGCAATCAGCATTCATAGAAATCACTCCCAGCGCGGAATATGCTGCCGCAAGAGCGTGCTCGTTACTCGTAAGCATGCCACTGAGCACCACTCTTCTCTGTGTTGCTCACGCTTGAAAATGTGCGCGTTCGGACGCTTTACCTCCTGGCAGTTTGCCATCTATTCGACGCGACACTTGGCCGCATGGACTAGCATTGTACGTTGCTATTGGGTTAAAAAAATATTTCTTATGCTTATTGGCTGCTTTTCGATCCGCCTAGAATATGTCCATTTTTTTTTGTATGAGGAAGTATTCATCAATCAACGTTTTTCTGCCCACTTCGACGCCAAAGTTATGATCCGCATTGCTGAATCCGCGTGCCAATGCATTCGCTTTGCCTCCACCGTCACTTTCCTCCATTAAGCGCCTGGTCTGACACCACCTAAGAACGTCGTCCCTCCTCGACGACTTCCGCGATTCTTGCACTGTGCTGGGATTGCGGACGCTTGCAAATCTCACAAGCTTGTTCGCGCGAACAGGAACAACTGAAAAGTCCGCTCCGGCCGCCTGAGCCTCAGTACTCTCCCTCCGCGATCGATACCGTGCCGAGTGTCTTCCGTATCTGCGCTCTGGCGCCACCCCGTTCTGCACGATGAACATCTTTCGCCTGGGTGGCGACATGCTGCACGTAGTGTCAATATTTCTGCTACTTCTCAAGATTCAAACATCACATTCGTGCGCTGGTATCTCACTCAAGACGCAGATTCTTTACATGGTTGTTTTCTGCACACGCTACCTTGACCTCTTCTTCACCAAGCCATGGCACTCCGCTCTCACCTTTTACAACACTATTATGAAGATTCTCTTCATCTCCTCCTCTGCGTATACCATTTACCTCATTCAAAAGCGCTACAAGCACACCTATGACCGTGTGCACGACACATTTCGCATTCAATTCCTCATTGCCGGAGCTGCTGTCGCTGCGCTGGTTTTCCACTTGCGGCTCACCCCGTTTGAGATCCTGTGGGCGTTTTCGGTGTTTTTGGAGTCGGTCGCGATTTTGCCGCAGCTGTTCTTGCTGCAGAAGACAGGTGAAGTGGAGAACATCACCTCGCATTACATTTTTTGTCTCGGAGGGTACCGCACTCTCTACATCTTGAACTGGATCTACCGATATTTCATGGAACATCGTCAAAATCAGTGGCTCGCGTGGGGATGCGGAACCATTCAGACGGCCATTTACGCCGATTTCTTCTATTATTACTTCTTGAGTCGGAAGCAGGGAAAGAAGTTGCGCTTGCCACCATAGGCTTTTCTAGTGTTAATTATAACGGTCAAGTAAACCCCGCTGTTCGATGTATATCTATTCGTAATGTCGCGATACGAGCTGCAGTACTTTCTCCAGATAACGTCGTGCATCGCCGTCTCCACTGGCGCGCTGAAGCTGCAACTTTTCTTCTTCCGAAAGCGTGGATGAAAAGCCGACCAGCATTTTTAGTCTCCCTATCTTCATCTTGTGGGTTTTTGCTGAAGACGTATCGCCTACCCCTCCTGCCGCATCCAGATACCGGAAGAAAAACGCCTTCTCAGCTCCAAAGCTTCGCGATGGCCCCCCTCTTTTATCGCATAATGCTTTACGAATCTCCCAGAATATCCAAGGATTCCTTACGGCCGCTCGCCCCACCATAACGTGATCACACCCTGTCTCCTTCAACAACCTCAGAGCATCAGCCCCCCCCCTACATCCCCGTTTCCAACCACTTGTACCTCCCCTACAATCCGCTTTGCCTCCCGTATCAACTCCCAGTCCGCATCCCCTCTATACCCTTGCGCCCTTGTCCGTGGATGCAACGTCACCATATGCACTCCGCCCTCCACCACCGCCCGCAAATTCTCCTCCATCCCCTTCACAGCCTCATACCCACTCCGCATCTTCACGCTCACTATTACCCCACTCCCTTGTACCGCCTCTGTCATAGCTCGTGTCAGCCGGTACAGCATTTCTGGCTCGCGCAGCAGACTCGCCCCCGCACCGCGTCCATTCGTACGCCGTGAGGGACACCCGCAATTGAGATCGATGCGCGGCGCACCATAGTGGAAAGCCAGTTCGTGTGCGGCAGCAGCAACCACTAAAGGGTCACCACCCATGATCTGTGCAGCTAGGGGAATGCTTCCCATTTCGTAGGGGTTGTAACGCGAGAGCACGCCGCGAATGCTGGGGCGGTCCGCGCGTGTGACGCGCATGAATTCGTGCACGGCCTCGTCCATTCCGCCGATTGGTGCAATGGCCGCGCGGAATTGTCGGTCCGCGAGAACCTCCATAGGCGCAAGGATTAGACGCGGCCGGGGTGGTGAAGAGGCAAAGGTCTGTATTCTGTGATCATTGCAAAGAGGAGCGTTTGGAGGGGCAGAGAGGGCGTGTAGAGGTACGAGCACAAAGCAGAACATGTCGAGAGCATTGCGGGAAAGGACAGAACGGAGAGGTAACAGACTCTGGGACCCCACAAACGTTGCTCAAGAGAATGTCAGCGAGATCAGCAGCATCAAATGCCCTGGTGATACAGATGATACGAACAAATTTGATGGACTACGTATCTGGCGTCATGGATGTGCGTCTCGTACTAAACCTTTGCGTCGCGTCCCGTGCTTGGGCCTGTGCTTAAGCAGGATGTTTATGAAACTTTCTCACTGTCGTGGCAGTCGTCTTCTCCACAAACGAAGAGCCGCCGCGCATTCCGCCTCATCTCTCTCCCTCGCTACTGCTGCCAACTCCACCTTCCCTACCTCCTCCCCCTGAATCCTGTTCCCTCTCTCTCCCCCCTGTATCACGCACTGTTTCTTCTCTTCCACGCTTAGGTGCCTGTACATGAATCTCAGTCCACCCTTCAACCACCTCTGTAAATGCATGTGCCGGCGACAATACTCCTTCAGCTCTCCCGACCCAGACAATATTGGTATCTCATCCCACACGCACCAAGGAAACATCTGCATCCGCTCATAAAACAGCAGCCCTATCAATGTCTGATCATTTAGCCGAAACCCGGCGCGAAACTCACACAGCAATTCCAAGCTGCTCTCCAGAATCCTCACCGGGCTCTCTAGCCGTCTCACCTCTACCACCATCCAGCACGATGCCCCTGTCATCTCTCGGTCTGGAAACCTTCTCCCAAGTTCCTGTATTTGGCGCTGAGTCAACGCCTCCACCGCCATCTCATTTCCCCAGAACCCCTGCTTACCCAAAGAGACGTCGTTTTGTCGCATCAGAAGCGTCGTGTTGCTCGGCATCTCCAAATGCAAAAGCGGCGTCAGTGGCGCCCGGATAGCCCCGTCAGCATCCACAAACACGAGCCGCTCGTATGCGCGTAACACCGGATTTAGAAACAGCTCCATTTTACGAAACTTGCGTGCTTGCAGCGTGCGAAACACGTCCACATTCTCCACCCCGCGCCGCAGCCACCAGTCTAGTACTGAGTTAGTGTGCACTATGAGCACCCCGAGCGCCTCCAGCTCGCGTTTGGTGCTCTCGTTAAACGTGGCGTACTCGACCGCGAGAAGTACCAGTGCTTGTTGCCAGCCGTGCGCGCGTGCAGAGCGGAGCAGAGAGAGAGCACATGACTGGAACTGTGCGTCGGATAGCGTGACAAGCGCGGCGTGAGGGATTTGCGAGGAGGAGGTGCGTGTGCGCTGCGCAGCTTCAACCTCGATTTCGCGTTGGAGGAGGAGAAGGTGGTGCAAAAAGGTGAGGAGAAAGGTGAGGATGGCCGCGCGGACGGCTAGTGAAAGCATTCTTGGGCCATCAAGACGGACAAGGCATTGTTTGGGGGCGAGAAAAATCGGCGTCCCGAGGCGAGACGTGCGGATTCTATGAAGGCAAGGTGCTGACAAGTTCGAGGCGGATGTCAATCTCAGTTGTATAAAGCCGACAGGAATTTAGTATTGGTCGTTTCCCACGGTGACATTCTGAACGACTGCGAGAGTACGTTCGACAACGCCAGCACTAGTAAGGGACCATTGGCTGGGTGATGTGCGACTGACTTGCAGTGCAAAGGTAGCGCTTGCGCAGGGCAAAGCGTTGAAACTTCTACCTTTCTACCCAATCCGTCGACGTACGACTGCAACCAGAGAAAGCAAGATATTTTTTTTATTAAGCCACCGAAGGGATGACCATGAGACTATAAAAAGCTCTTCCTTTGCAATCGCCCTTCTTCCGACCGAGACAAATGGAAGATGTATTGACCTACTTATGACATTGGCCCACAGTTTTGTACTGCCGGCGTGAAACAAAAGGAATTGTTCATTGTGTCGTTCCAGAACAAGCATTATCGTCGGCCAATTGAACTACCATAAAAACATTGTGGGGCTGGTGTAAAACCATAGAAGCTCGTTTACCGTACGTGCGCTGAAAGGTTTCATTAAGTTCTCACAGTCCGCAACCACAAAACCACATGCCTGGCAATCGACTGCTACCCCCTGTTTATAAACAGGATCCTCGCGACCGATTCAACACCCCGGCAAATATCTGAATAAGCCTGCCGCTGCAGTTGGAACACTTTACACTTGTTAACATAAACCCATTGATCACTCTACATACCTACCCGCCCCCAACCGCTCCCTCTATTCAACTCGCAGCAGCCTCACCCGGCGTCCCCTGTCTCGACAACCTCTTCCCCCTCAATACCAACACTGCAATCAAGATAACCAGCAACCCGCCCACGATAGCCACGTCATCCCCGATAGACCTCACGCTCCAGATCCTTGTCTCGCCCCCCATTCGAATCCCACCATTCCTTCCTGGGTTCTCTTGCAGTTGTTTCTGCGACTCCCTTCCCTCCCCATCCTCGTCCATTGCCACCCCAGAAGGCTCGCTCATACGCAGCCACCACACCCAGGCGTCCTGCAGGCCCCACCAGACGGTGAACCCTGCCGTCGCAAGGGTGGCAGCAACTTCCGGCACGGGGCCCTTCTTCCCGACGAGCTGCAGATACTCACGCGCCTTCTCGCGGTTCACGGGTGTGCCCACGCCATTTGCGTGCATCGTTGCCAACGAAAATAACCCCTCTGCACTGCCCTGCCCTGCTGCCTTCTGGTACACCTCAAGCGCGAGCTCATACCGCTCCTCTTCCGTATATGCCACATTCGCGGACCGTATGTACGCGTCGTTAGTGCCTTGCAAGCCGCTCATGGCATAGAGCTCGTGCATCTCCTCCGCCAGACGGTCCACGTCCCAGTGCTCCAGTTCCGCGATTTCACCTTGATCCGCCATTTCCAGCGTCGTCGCCGCGTTGTACTGCCCCAACTCAATCCCTGCATGCGCCGCCTTTACATGCCGAAACACCGAGCCAAATATATCTCCGCGATCAAACGCACCCAACGCTAGATCAAAAAACAAATTCCACTCGCCCTGCTCCGCCACCTCCTTAAACAGGCCGACCGCTCGCTCGCAATCACGCTTTGACGCCGGGAGCACTCCCTGCAGCATGATCGTTGCCACATTCAACTTGCTCTGGATATTCCCCAGCCGAGCGGAATCTTTAAAATGCGAAAACGCGCGCGACAAGTCCTTTTCCACGCCCAGCCCCCGCCACATGAGCATGGCCAACTGGAAACTCGCGTCGGCATGCTCCCTCTCCGCCGCGAGCGTAAAGTGCATGGCCGCCTTGGAAAAGTCCTTTTCCATCCCGCCCAACCCCTCCAGATAGATCATTCCCAGGGCGTAATGCCCGATCCGATTCTCGGCGCCCGCCGACCGTCGAAAGTGGTCCAGTGCGGTCATGAAATCCCCCGCTTTCAACGCCAAATGCCCCAGAATCCCATGCGCCTCCCCGTGCATTTGTGCCGCTGCCCTGGTCAAATGTTCCCTGGCCAGTACCGGATCCGGATCCACGCCCATACCACCCACTAACAACAAACTCCCAATCATAGTCATCTCCGTCGCATCGCCAGCTTCCGCCATATGCCGATGGTAATGATACACATCCAAATCATCACCCTCATTCACATGCCTCCCCCCTCCTCCATCAAACATATCCTCCGCAAACCTCGTCCTCCCCTCCATCCTCAACCTCGCCGCCAACGGCGGCTCCCCATACATAAAGTGCCTTGCCGTCGGCCAAAACCTGGCATCGGTCGCCACAGATTGGGCCGGCACCTTGTAAAACCTGGCCGCCTCGTCACAGTCCTTGCGCACCCCCCAGCCGCTCCTATACCTCCACCCCAGTGCCGCATTCGCATACGGCTCGCCCGCCCCGGCCGCCACTCGCCAGTGCAGCAGGGCGGCCGCCTCACTCTTCGGCACACCATAGCGCTCCGCCAAGCCACTGGCATGCAACAGACCCAGCTGCGAGTGGGCGGCAGCGTGGCCGCGCGACGACGCCATGCGCAGCAACCGGACGGCGGCGCCCACGTCGCGCAGCGGCTCGTGCACGAGCAAAAGGGAGGCAGCGGCCGTGGCGGCGGCCGAGTGGCCTAACAGAGCGGCCACACGGTAGAGGCGGAGGGCGGCAGCATGGTGGCGGCGCGTGTGAAGAGCAGTGGCGCGCGCATGAAGGTCGGACGCGAAGGGGGCAGGGGGTGAGGGGGCATGGGAGGGAGCAGGCGTGGCGGGGGTGAGAAGGGCACGCTCGAGAAGGGTGGGAGAGGTGGCGGGGGGGTGAGCGAGAACGGGGAGAATG
>JAUKWC010121704.1:0-22501 GCA_032356245.1 Endocladia muricata
TCCACCTCCAACAGCCTGCACCCCCAACTTTGCATCGAACATCAAACGCCTCGCCACTCTTGAACGACGCCACCCGTCCCGCCCGCCTTCCCCTCCAGTTTGTGCACCACACCCCACCATCACCCACACTCCCTCTCCTTCTGCACCTCCAATAGCTCGCACTTTCAGCATCGTATCGAATACCAAATGCCATGCCAATCTTGAACGACGCCACTGACCCCGCCCGCTTTCCCTTCCAAGTTGAACACCGCAGCTGACCACCAGCCGCATAGCCATGCGTTCTCCACCTCCAACAGCCCGTACTCCCCACATCGGAACGGAACCCACCGCGATTAGCCCGCACTTCCCGCATCGCGTGGATCGCCACACCCCTCGCCACAATTCAACGACGTCAGCAATTCCGTCCACTATCCATTCCAATTTGCACACCTCACCACCCCACCACCTGTACCCCGTCACCCGCAATACCCCACCCTCTCCACCTCCAACAGCTCGCACTCCTCGCAATGCATCGAACAGCCCGGTCCTTGCAACTCTGGAACGACACCACCCGCCCCGCCCGCCTTCCCCTGGAGTTTGTACACCATACCCCACCATCACCCGCACTCCCTCACCCTCTCCACCTCCAATAGCCCGCAGTACCCGCATCGTACCGCGCAATACACGCCTCATCACTCTTCAACGACGTCTCACGTCCCGCCGAAACTCTCCGCACACGTGCGAATACCGTTTCGAATACACGCTGCTTACCTGTGCATGCCATATAATCACAAGAAAACAACTTCGCTCGGTACTTACTATTGACGGCAGGGTACCTTCGTAGATCTGGAAAGGTGGCGTCCCGCGTCGCTGTGCTTTAAATAGGGGCTGTGGCAGGTTCTTGCGTTCCTTTGTTCCGCCGCCGTGCCTTGAAAAAACCCCAGACCGTACGAAAATTTGAAGATCTTTCAACTAGAGTTATGACAGTCTCACTGCTTTTCGATTCTTACCTCTCGCTGTCTTGTAGTACCGCGCAGGGAATGCATGATGTTCGCTTTCCGACACAGTCAATAGCGTGTGTGTGTGTCGAATGGCAGGCCCGGTATTCCTCCTTGACCACTCCCGCGTGCACGAGTCCTGCACTAGGTTTTGTGAACGTGGGAGTGCTCGCAAGGGAACCTACCGTCTTATACTCACTGAAAACAATATGACAGCTGCACGCGTGGAAAATGTCTTACCTCTCCGTTCTCTCACTCCTCCCGCCGCCCCTTTTCCTTGTACCCATCTTTATCAGCCCTCAATACGCGCGGCAAATATCGGCACCGCGTCTACTCATCTTCCGACGCGTACTCCCTTTACAAACACGAGTAGCAGTGTCACTTCCAAATACATTGACCGGCCGAGCTGGCCCCTACTCCCCCGCAAGGTTCACCCGCCCCCAGAATTTCCCGTCCACTACGATGATAACGTGCTCTCTGATGCGCCTCGGCCGCCTCTGCTTCTCTTGCTCCCATTTCTATGTCATCCTGATGCAAAACCAACCACGAGTAAGATCGACCTCCTCATGCAATCTATCACAGTGTCTCTTGCCGATGCAGAGAGGACTGCCGGCCTGCGCACCGTTGGCGAGATCATCTCTATCGCAGGGGATTCCGACTGCTCTGTCGCGCGCTTTGGAGACCACATTCGCTTCCTACAAGAGTGTCGCTCCCTCACACTTGCTGTTGTCGAGAAGGAGCCTCACCGTCAGGGCTTCCTCGCAACTCGTGTTTTGGACCAAAGCGGAACGTCGTTCAGAACTGCCCACTTTGGGGACCCTCTCGAGATCCTGCGAAGGCAAGTAGCGCAACCTAACACAGAGTCTTGCCACTTCCGCCCTTGTGGTGACTCTCCACAAAGCGACACGCATCTCTTCGCGCATCCCCTCCAGACTGACGTGCACCGACGAGTTTTTCAAGACCTCAACGGAGAAATCATGGGTAGCGAGCTTGAGGGTGTCATCCGAGACACAGCCACATCGGGAACCTACTCGTTTGTAGGATGCATACAGATCTATACATATAACTCTGCCATTACACTTAAGAATAGCGCCCTCGTTGCCAATCCTTTGCATCTCACTTTCCTCAACTTCACTGCCGCTTTCGGCCGACGCTGCATAATGTTCCGGAACACAGTTGTTGGCAATCTTCCTGTCCAGCTCTTCCCCACCGTGGACGACAGGGACTTTGACGTCCCTCCACCTTCTTCGACTACCCATGGACCGGACATCAGAACCTCCATACTACACTCCGCCCGGCACTCTCTGCTATCGCCTATGTTTGAAAAAGCCCTGGTAGGCTTGAACTGCTCAGATGCCTACCATCGTCTCTGGGAATGTCATCCAGTCCCCAACAGCTACTGCTTAAACACATCCGAGGACGACGATATCATCGGCACTCAGCCAGGCACTAAAACCAGCCAACCCTGCCCCCGCTGCGCAATACCTTCAAATCATCTCACTTCGTCCGCCTCATTCTCGCCGCGCACCACGCAGTCCACCATCCCTCTTCGCAGAAAAGTGGCCGACCTCGAGGACGGCGCCGCTGCTAATGTATTGCTGCGCAAGTCGGCTCAGGCACAAGCGGCCACCGCACAGGCGCAATAAACGCTCGCCATCGCCTCCCTGTAGAGGTTGCTGTCCTTTCTGCAAACACGCCCCCTGCCTCCGTGTGATTCTCATCTCGAAGTGCACTCCATTTTAGGTCTCGCAGCGCTGCACAACTTCGGCCTCGGCATCTCCAAGCTAATCAGGACCCGCATATTTCTTAGGCACGACTCCCCCGTCCTATTTCCAGAGCAAGCTCCCGCCGGAAACAGTTCGAAACAGCTCAGAACCATCCGCACAGCTCTCCTTCGCGGAGTCAACACAGTTCCGGCTGCCATTCAGGGGGATTTCTACGTTCCCGGCCTACACGGCGACTTCTTCGCCTCCGGAAAAGGCAGTCGCTTGAACGGACTTTACACAAGTGAAGAGGTCCGTGGCATGCTGGAGGCGAAACACTACAATTTCATTGATATGGTCTTTCCAATTATCACAGGTTTCGTAGACCGTTGTTGTGATGGAGCTGACTCCGCGTCCCTCGCAGCTATTCGCGCTCAGTAGTCACACATTCTAATACTCAGCCCTAGGCAGGGAATAGAGAAGCAGTGGAGCTTCGCCGGGGTTGATGACCTAAAGGACCGTGTTAATACGTTTACAGCCTACATGCTCCACACCTTCGGGGACCACCACCCGACCAGGCTCGAGACCCTCGAGTTTCATCACCTCACCCACCCTGCAGGTGACATCCGCAACTTTGGAGGCCTCCGACATCTGGATGCCCGTGTTCATGAACATGCCCACACCGCATTCAATCTGGACTACTGCCGCACCCCCAAGCGAAGGGCAACAGCCATGGACGAAACCGTCCGCCGAATCCAGCACTCCGAAAACCTTGCTACTGATCGAGCGCAGCTAGGCTCCGTCTCCCAATTGCGTCGCATCGCAACCCCGGACAGGAACCTAAACGACACATACGGGGCGCGTCTTATCATGGAAGGCTTCAGAATGTACCTCCGCTAACTCGCTGATTTGAGAACCCTCGCCATATTGCTTCTCGGAAACGAAGAAGGCCGCCTCACCGCCGCGATGCCCCAGTCGCTGTGCGGAGAAGCTCTCGACATCTCCACCGATATTCTTGTCCAGCTCGGTGACCAGGGCAACACTGTGCTCCCGGCCCTCGTATGTGCCGAGCTTCTGCAGCCGCATTCGATCCACACATGTGATACTCTCCAAACTACTATCATCAAAAATGGGTACATTTTTGGAGGCTTCAGTCGTTCCGTCGACGCCAGTGATCCCGACCTGAATGTCATTCGACTCGACCCTATACAGAAACATGTCATTCAGCGCGTTTATGCAAATAGCAGCCTCAGCCCGACAAAATGGCAGCGATTCAGCTCCGTGCTCCTGACTGCTGACGACGAAGAACACACAGATTCTGGATGGGTGGCCCGAATTCTGTCTCTCTTCCGTATGCATGGCCGTGAATCAATACAACCTACCGAGTATGCTTTCGTTCGGTACATGGATTGTATCCTACCAACTAACGCTGTTGATGACACTCTGCAATGTGTTTGCTTGCGGTGGTCTACAGATGAGAATGTAAATCGCACAGAAAATCCGGTCCCACTCCTAGAGATGCAGCGACGAGGGCGTCAAGCTCCTGCTTCTCCCGGTTTGGCCTGTGGAAGACCTCCGCTACCATTGGGACAGCTCACATGGTGCGGTCAAAATTTCAAATTCCCCCTTTCACTCCTCAGCCTCACTAGTTCTACCATTGCTTCAACATAAACGAGTTCGACGGAGACCGTGATGTACGGCCGGTCCTTTGTGAACCCTCCCCTCGAACGGACATGCCATTCTCTCTGCACTAGAGTTAAAGACGCGAGAAAACTACAATCAGATTAGTGAGCTACCAACAGCCATGTACGGTTTCTTTCCTTCTCGCTCTTCTGTTTGTCGAGAGTTGTTTGTCTTCTGCCGCAAAAACAGCGCGGTGGGGAGAAACCATTGTTGTGAGGGGAATCTGTGACAGGCCAGACGCGCCATCGCAAAGTCCATACGCTCCCTCGCATGAGTCTGCATGTCCCACGTGGAATACGACAGCACCGCCAAGCATACTGGAGATGTTTTCCGAAAACCATAACGTTCGTACCGCCACATAATTTTTTTTTCCTGCACCCACTTTCACCACGTTTGTCGCTACTCCAGGGGTGCCTGCTAACAAATTCTCGCTACCGGCTTCAGCAGACCGTTCCATCTTCTCATTTAACGACTTACACAACGATTCCTCAGCAGTAGAGCCATACCGAAACATCTCTTGCGTAACGATGCCGTATAGAACGCTGCGAACGCTGCGGAGTATTTGAGCGGTTGCCAAAGGCACGTACCTGGAAAACGTCAGCCTGGAAATGCGTTGGCGCTGGCCCTCACGGCCCTCAGCATGCTGTAGGTAGGATAGCACTGCTGCCAGCCAGGCGTCCAGGCGTGCGGGTTGCATGATAAACCCGTACATAGACGTCGCATCCTGTTCAGCATGGTACCCTTGGGACTCATAAACGACATGACTCCCCAAAGAATTTCCAAACAGTACCTTACCCTCGTCAAGGTCGGAGATCTCCTTTCGTACAGAGTGGTCATCGTATGCTAGATCCTCGACCTTGCTGGGTCGCCGCCATGAGAAGTCTGGAGTCCGTTGCTCCCCTTCTGAACCCATCAGCTTGACCCGCGCTTCAGGTGCCCGAGATGAGCGCTTCGCCCGCTGGCTGTCCGATACAGACGTGGTCTTCTGCGACATCAAGAAAAAATACACAAGGAATTGAAGCAGCTAGTCCCTGGCGTTTCTCTTCCGCGCGCTCATCACGTCAGAGATTGCAAACCACGCGGTACCTGAAGAATGAATTCGTGGGCGCATTGTTATCGAGTGGCAGATCGATGAGCGCAGCAGGGTCTACTACTCGAACGAAACTTGAAGGATAGAACCACTATGTTTGAGCCCTGCCGTATAGTAACACGTTTCATGTTCGGAACGCACTAAACTGGCTCCATTCAGCAGCACTCGCCCATGGTGCCACGCCTTACGTGAATTACAGGTTTGTCAATGTTTACGTTCCAATATTTTAACAGTACTGCTCGAGACCTCATCGCAGAGTTTTACACATAATCTCTTCGCCATGCAACGCCCGCAAAGATTCTGGGTGAGCCAGCGCATCTCGCCATCACCGAGCACAATGCTCAGATTCGTAGAGCCGCAAATACCGCATATAGTACGTAGCAGTCTTCAGTTCAGTAGCCCGAAATCTGTCGGAAGGCAACTACGAGTATGACGGGTCCAAGGAAAGCCTATCCACATGAGGCAGGCTAAATGCCATTATGTGAACTTGTGGTACGTAGCGCGAGATGCAGAACTGCAGTGTACTGCATAATTCGTAGTACGAGCTGGATGTTTTACTAGGAAATGAGCTGCGGTTAGTGGATGCGGCCGTTCACTGGATGCGACAGTTCGATATATTTATTTCTTGGAGGTCGGCACCCATACGAAAAACCGCAGTAGTACACGAACTCGACTTTTTGGAATGCCAAGGAAGTCAGCACTCCATGGCATTCCATAGTATGCAGTACACGTGGAAGGTTACTAGGCAACTAGACCCAGTTGACATCCGCATCCATTTCCGGAAACACAAACGGGTGGAAGATGGAGCACGCCATTCGACGCACACGCACGCTATTGCCTGTGTCGAGAAGAGAACATCATGTATTCGCTGAAAGTTACTGCAACGGGAGATGGGGATCGAAAACTGCTGCTACTGTAATATCCTTAATTGAAAGGTTTTCATGATTTCGTACGGCCTAGAGTATTGTCATCTAGTGTATTTTCAAGCCACGGGGGCGAAACTGTGGACCACAGGAACCTGCCACAGGCCCTATTCAAACCACAAGAACGCAGTACGCCACCTGGTCAAATCTGCAAAGCTACTCTGCCGTCAACAGAAAGTACTGAGCGACAGTTTTCCTTGTGTTACGACGGCGGGCATAGGTATGCAGCACGTCTTCAGAACGGTACTCGCACGGGCGCGAAGGGATTGGGACGAATGGGAGGCGTCGTGGAAGAGTGGCGACATGGGTGGTGTGCGACGCGATGCGGAAAGTGGGGCCTGTCAGAGGGGGAGTTGGGTGGGACGCGTGGGGTGCAGTTTGTTGGAATTGGAAAGGGGAAGGGAGTGGGGTGGTGCTCGACTGTGATGTATAAAGTGAAAGGGCAGGTGGGTGGGCCGGGTGGTGTCGTTGAATAGCGGCGAGATGTGTGGTTTGCGATGCGATGCTGGGAGTGCGTTCTGTCGGAAGTGGAGTGGGTGAGCGAGTGCGGGTGGTGGTGGACTGTGGTGTCCAAAGCGGGAGGAAACGCAGACGGGACGATAGGCGTTTTCGAAGGGTTACGAGGCGTGTGGTTTGCGATGCGATGTTGAAAGTGTGGGCTGTTGGAGGTGGAAAGGATGACGGAGTGCCGATGATGTTAGTGTGTGTTGTGCAAACTTTAAGGGATGGTGGATGAGATGGGAGGCATCGCTGAAGAGTGACGAGACGAGTGGTGTGCGACGCGATGCGGGAAGTGCGGCCTCGTTGGGGTGGAGTGCCATGCGGCCCGTCGAGTGCAGGCTGTTGGAGGTGGAGAAAGTGAGGGAGCGCGGCTGATGGTGGGTGGTGGTGTGTAAAGTGGAAGAGAAAGTGAGCCGGATGGATAACATCGTTGAGGAATGGCGAGACGTGTGGTATGGGATGCGATACGGGGAGTGCGGTTTGTCGCGAATGCAGAGGGTTACGGAGTGCGGGTGATGGTGGGGTGTGATGTGTAAACTAGAAGGGATGGCGGGCTGGATGTGAGGCGTCGGTGAAGGGTGGCGAGACTCGTGGTGTGCGATCCAACGCAAAGAGAGTCGGAAATTGGAGGTTGAAATGAATAGGGTGTAGGGGTGATGCTGGGCCATCATGGTGAAAACGTAGGTCCGACCCCATAATGTAGAAGGACTACTCATGTAGCAGTACGGAAATGTTTCAGAACGAGACTGGATATTCACCGCGCGCAGCGAACGTTCGATGTAATTTCAATAACAGCGATGCGCAGCCAATTTTCGCAGTTCCGATTGCACCAACAGTGCATTTAGAACTACAAAAAGTGCACTTGTAGCGCAGAAAGACCAGGGATGGACTTTCACACATCGTAGTATGCTGCGCAGTATAACTGCATTCTGGAATTCCGCAGGCCATAGTATATGAGCTGGTGTTACTAGACCAGGGATTTTGAGAAGTGCTGTTCGGAGTCTAGCATAACTAGAACTCGACGTCCACTCGGTGGAAGTCCGAGTCTAGTAGTACTGGACCCGGACGTTCACCTAGTAGAAGTCCAAACTTGGTATTACTAGACTCGGACGTCCACATGATGCAAGCCCGGGTGTAGTATTACTAGACTTGGAACTGCAAAGTGTGCAGTAAACCACGGATCTTACTAGACTTCGTACTGCACTCAGTGGACGTCTGCATCCAGTTCTGGAAACACAGACGCGGCACTCCCACTGGGCAGGAGCCGCAGTAGCGCTCTTAATGCGTAGGATGCCTACAGCAGCACGCCCCTACCATACGGCTTGAAGTAGAAAACGTACAGTGTTGTTGCCTCTGCCCACAACGCAGTACCCATATCGAGCCCCGGCGAGCTTGCGATACCCATGCTCGAGAAAAAATAGAGTCGTGCGGCACCAAGATCTTTTTCATCTTGAAGAGCGGTGTACTGGCCACCTCTTTATTTTCCACCACATATGGTAACACGTCTAACTGGTCGCATACTCACAAAGGGAAGCGCAACGCCCAGCTTGAGAATGAAAAGATGCGTTGTGTCGCCGCATTTACCGTCGTTTCGAAGGCACTGTGCGGTGCTTGCAGCCGCATTCGTCTAACCGCGCACGCCTTCGCAAAGCCAACACCTGATCCACTCTTCACTGCCTACAGTCTGTCATGAAGCTCTTCATACTGCAGTAATACGCAATTCCCAGCTCTGGGTTTACACTGTCACTGTTGTCTTCCCCTTCGTTTAAATTTAAGTTTTACCACGTCTCATTTTGGCTCCATCCCAGCGCATTCTTCCCATCGAATCTGTTCGCCATGAACAGTGATAATTTTCCAACCGGGGAAAGGTACCACTCGAGCATCACCTGCGGTGACCTGAAACGTTTTCACGGAACGCCGCTGGAATTAGTGAAAATCTCAAGGCAAGCATAGCCGAGGTGGTGAAGCTTAGGTTGTGGTTTTGCACAGTAGCCCCAAACACTGTCCCCGTCCCGATTACTGTCTGGTTGAGTCTTCCGCACGGTCGTATGAGGCCGGTTGGGCTTCCAGGTGTCTGAACCCAGATCCTTCATCTCCAGCTCGCTACCGTGCTCATAATCACCTATGAAGAGCTGAAGCTGATTCATGGTTACGACGTCCCTGATCGTGAGATATGTATGCGCTCGATGCTTGATAGGTATGCGGATCGGAAGTATCCAGAACAAAGGGTGCGTATTGTCTGCCATCAACAGCCCCGAGGTCTCTTTGTCGTGATCAGGCGGGCCAACTTATACGAGTAAATCCCTCCTTTCGTGGTTGCGATCGAATATCGGCATGTTTTCCGTAGTCTTGACTGACAGCTGATTTGAAACGATTTCGTTGAACAGTCGTGGGGCACCCAGAGACTGGCCTGTGTTCTCATTGGCTGCCGTCGTTTTCTTGTCCATCCACTTCTTCTATTTTCGGCCTTAGCTCTCACCACGACATTTTTCCTGCACTACCGCACATTCCCTTGACTCTGCTTGGCTTTCCCGACTGCGCGAACTGCACAGGTCGAGGCGTTGCCTATGACAGATGTGCAGCCGCCCCCTTTCTGGGAGGCGATTTTGTGGCAGCCAACGCTGGTGAGGTCATCTGCAGAGGAACTGAAAGATGCGATGCAGTCTCGCGCAAGGAAAGATCAAGGCGAGCAAAATCATGTCTAAAAGTTGTACAAGCTAAGCTCTTCACGCAAGCTGGGGCGGTGTCCTCTCCGGACCCGAAAGCAAAATGCTCATTTACTTTGTGTGGGAAGGGTGTATCACATGCCTTATGGCACATGTTTGAATCTTCTGAATACTGTGCCCCTCTATTCTCGAAAAGGCGCGTCTTGGTGAGGTAGACCTCGTAGATGGAAATTGTGGGGAGCTTGAATTGCACAATCTCAGTCCCCAAAATGTCGTCGCAATTGAGGCCGTCAGGCTTCCCATACTTATCGAACAAATCGAGCAAAACTTGGGAAAGCTTGTACGTGGTTCTATAGAACGCTCCAGAGCTGATTGTTTTGTCGCGGTCCGGGTTGTTCGTGGACCATGACGCGGAGGTCAATATCATATCAATCACTCGTCAGCTCTGTGCCCGAAAGTCCACGCCATCAAGATGCATGATTCCGAGCTTCAGAGAAGTCGAGCTGTGGAGGCTGAGATCGTGCAGCACTGTCACGAGCCATAATTGTAGGGGGAGGATCTCGGCTTCGCCTACATAGCAGCAGTAGCCACACGGGGCCGTTGCTGGTACCAGAATAGCCTTCGTCAATACTTCCTTGGCTACCTTCTCGGTCAAAACCTGTGGATACATGACCCTCTCAACGACGAGGGCCTGCGGAAAGTGTGTGATACTCGTGAAGTAGTTGACGAACATATTCTCCATGCCGATCAACGCAGGATACGTGTTCTGCTCGGACGCATCGGGCATGATTTCCGTGTCCATCATGTAGCGTCTATTCTCACGGCGAGAAAGAAGCATGGGGAGGTGCTCACGAGCCCCCCCTGTGCCATTGTTTTTCTGTTTCTGGCTGAGGGCGGGTTGGAGGCGATGAAGGCCGCCAACCGTAGCACACTTGGCTCTTTCGCTAAACGAGGCGCCGTCCTTCATGGTCTAGTCGGCGGTGTCCTGCATCGACTACATGTCGCAGTCTTCGAGCATGATCGAACGGTTGCCAAGATTTTACTCGTTGCGATGCTTATCCATGTTAGTCTGCATCCCGTTGATGCTGGCATACGTGCGTTCCTGAAGAACGTGCTGCGGCTATATGGTATGGCTCTTATGTACGTAGACATCAGTGGACTCGTAGTTGACTTCCAAGAAAGTCCCATCGAACACTGGCTTGCCTTCGAGGACCATACGGGCAACCTCGGCATCGTCGGGTTTTAAGGGAAATGGATGCGGACGTCCACCGGGTGCAGTTGCGCAGTTAACCTTCCAACTGTAATGCATGTTTTGGGATGCCGTGGAATGCTGACTTCCGTGGCATTCCAAAACGCGGAGTTCTTGTAGTATGGCGGTTTTTCGCGTGGACGCCAACTTCCAAACACAACACGTTTTGAACTGCCGCGTCCAGTAAACGCCCCTATCCACTACCTAAAGTTCATGTCCTAGTAAAATACTCAGCTCGTACAGCGAATTGTGCAGTAGACGGTAGTTCTGCAACTCACCCTACGTATCCCGATGTCACATGATGACCTAAAGCCTGCGTCACTTGGATAGGCTTACCTTGGAACCTTCATCCTCATAATTGTCTTCCAACGGATTTCGTGGCACTGCACCGAAGACCACTACACGCAATATGCGCCATATACGGCTCTAAATACTAAGCATTTTGCTCGAATAAGCTGGGGTGCGCTGGCTTAAGCAAAGTTCTGCCGGCTTTATATGGCACGAGATGATGTGTACAACTCTGCGCTCATTTCTCCGACAGTATTGTTGACATAGTGCTACGCAAACAAACACTAAAATGTAATCCGCGAAAGGCGTGGCACATTGCACGAGTGCTACCGGGCGGCGTTAGTTTAGTGCGTGCCGAACATAAGAGGTTTAAAGGTACGGCGAGGCTCAACCGTAGTGGCTCTGTCCTCCGCGATGCGTTCGTGTTGTAGAGCATGCTTTGTACCTCGACCCCTGACTGGTTAATAATGCGCGCACGAATTCATATATCTGGCACCGCGTGGTTTGTGCCGAAGTTTTTCCAATTTCAGTGCGACGCCGAGGCGTACAGTCGACCCAACATCTTTTTATTTAGAACATCTTTCTTCCTACGCTGTACAGCCACCGACCGTTGGAAGTACGTCGGAAGTACAGACCCCAACTCTTCACTCCACCCTTGCTGTAGCCGTGTTTCGGCTGACCAGTCCAGAACGGGAGGCACACACTTCTTATGCTGAACAGGTCGTACACGAATCACACGAAGCGTATAAACAAACTGAAACTCGAGTGCACGTCAGAGAGAGGTTGTACACATGTATTTCGTGGTGTTGGAAGGTAAATAATGTCTAAGATCGGTGGGGTGTCAGTAGTGTCAGGGACTGAGATCTACACCTGTGAAAATACATGGCCAGATGGACGTTGTTTTTCAGATTCAATTTCGCACATCCATCCGCTCATGTGTTTCCAGCTGTGTAGATCGCAGCTCCTGTCGCTAGTGGCATCCCCTTAGTCTAAATTATTATTAGTTCTGAAACCTCTTTTTCCTGCTATAGCATCCCCAACATCGCCCGCTTTTCTGGGCGACCTTTCTTGTGGCTGAGCCGAAGTCTTTCTCAGAGGGCATAGTGATACCTGCTCGCTGGAACTGGCTCTCAAACTGGCACGTAGTATTTAAGTAAGTTTTATTTCACGCTATTCACCCACTTCTTTGTATAGCTAACAACTTTTCTTCCCTACTTTTCGGAACGGCAATCAAATCCTCAGGGTAGTCGCAATAGGTATTATCCTTTCTAAGATTGACCTCGTCTGCTCTACTACTCCCGTCCGCGGCCGAGTCTGCAAAGCCAACGACGTCCGCGTAGTCCCCACTGTCAGATTCCTCACCTCTTTCATTACTCCTGCGACTAACAAGGGCCATCTCACTGGCCGGGAACTACGGTAGCCCCTTCAGCCCGTCAAAACCCTGGTCAGCCACACCTGTCCATTCCGCCATAAAGTACACACGGTAGCGTACCGTGAACCCATCCACAACGCGGTCCTCATACTCAGCCTGGGCGCGCGTAAAATGCTCATGCCCAAAAAATACAGAGTTCAGAGGCACAATGAACGTCCTCATCCTGCACAACGCCGCCGCTGCCACCTGCTCACTCTCTCCCCTGTATCTAAACGCAGGCAAATACTCACACACCCACGACGGGAAGCCCACTGCCCCGCTCACGGTCGCGAAATAGCCCAGCGTCTCCGCTCTCAACGACTCGTCAAAGTCATGGTGCGGGGTCTGCCACGGGCAGTCCTGCCCATAAACCAAGAACGGACTCCCCGTTTTAGGTCTGAACAGCTTCGTCACAGATATCTTCCTCAGACCGACGTAGAGAGCAAGCCGACCCACCTACGCACCCAGCTGCGCACCTCTTCGCGAAGCCCACACCCAATCACCCCTCGATTCGCAGGGTTCCATCACCAGGCTATGTGTACTGGAGTAGCAGGCGATTCCTAGCTCCTGGTTTACTGCATCCCACTCGTGTTCCCCCTCGTTGACAGCCGGGTTCCACCAGGCCTCATTCGGCCCCTGTCCCAGCGCACTCTTCTCATCGAATGTGCTTGCGATGGACGAAAACAACTTTTTAACGTCGGAAAGCTTCCACCTCGGCGTCAACATTAGGGGATCGAGGCTTCCGGGCGGAATGCCGCTGGAGTCAGCGAAATTCTGAAGCCCCGTGTAGCCGAGGTGCTGAAGCTCACTCTGTGGCCTCTCAAAGTAGGCATACCCTCCGCCATAGTCCTCACCCTCGTCTGCTACGTTCCTCCAGAAGTGCGTGTGAGTCCGGATGCGCTTCCCGATGTCCGAGCCCACATCGATAACCTCAAGCTCGGTAAAGTACACGTAGCTCTCCATGAAGAGCTGGAGCCGATGCATGGCTGTGACGTCCTTGATGGAGAGGTACAAGTACGCCCTGAGCTCGATGGGTATGTGGATAGGAAGCAGCCAGAGCATGGGGTGCGGGTCTTTCGCCATACACAGCCGCACCTCCTCTTCTTCGTGATTTGACGGGCCGACGTATGCCACATTTTCGGAAGTTTCGGGTGCTTTCTCGAACACCACGGTCGTGTCCACGGTGCCGACCGACAGCTGGCTCGGAACCTCGTCGTCGAACATTTGCGGGGCACCTTCAATTTGGCCCGTGACCTCTTTGGCCGCCGTGGTCTTCGCAGCGACCCTTCATGCCCCGCTGCACTTTTCACTTGACCAGACATCCCCGACTGGACAACCTCCACAAATCGAGGCGTTGACCGTGAGGACGGTGCACCCGTTCTCTCCCTGGCAAGCGACTTCGTCGCGAGCATTACTCCTAGGGAGTTCCGGGCCCGGAATGCAGACTTGACTGCAGTTGGGTCGGAAGCAGAACCACCCTGGGCAGAGCGGCGTGTAGAAGGCACAGCAGCTGGGGTTGTCACGCGAGATGGGGCGGTGTGCTTGCTTGGCCCGGGAGCAAAGTCCTCAGTTATGTTATTCGCCAGGCGCGTAGCGCGGGCCTTGTTCCGCTTCTCCAGATCTTCTGCAGAGTCGTTTTCTCTCTTAGAGAAGAGGCGCATCTGATTGCGATAGAGCTCTTTCACCGAAATTCAGAGGAGTTTCGATTGAGCAGTCTCAGTCCTCAGAGAGGCGTCACAAATCCGGCCTTTCCCCTTCCTATACTTCTCAAACAGGTCTGGGTAGAATTGTAAAAGCTGACGCGCGTATGCGTAGAAGGCTTCAGGTTCAAACTTTCCATCGCGGACCACGTTGTTGCTGAACCGCCACGCGGAAGTCATGAACAGAGCTGCAACTCGAGAGCTCTCAGACCAAAGATGCTGGTCACTAAGGTGATGGATGCCGAGCTTTTTAGAGGTTAAGATGACAAAGGTCAGGTCACTCAGCAATTTCAGGAGGCTTGAGTCTCGGAGGGGAATCTTGGCGAGGCGTACGTAGCGGCGGCGGGCAGAGAGACCGGTCGCTGGGAGCGGAATGGCCTTCGTCATTGCTTCCCCAGCTCCCTTCTGACTCAACGCCAGTGGGCCCATGTCCTTCTCCACAGTGAAGGTCTGCATGAAGTGAATGACACTCATTAAGTATTGGAAGGACGACTTGTCGATGCGGAGCAACCCGGCGGAGGTGTTCTGCGGGGACGCCTCGGACATCATTTTCGTATCAGTCATGTCTCGTCCATCCTTTCGGCGGATAAGACGCACCCGGAGGCGCTCGAGAGCCCATGTCGTGCCGTCCTTTTCTTCTTTGAATCTAAGGGTAGCTTGGCGGCGATGAAGGCCGTCCACCATAGCACACTCCACACCTTCGCGCAACACCATGAGGTCCTTGATGATCTCGGAAGCAATATCGGGTAGCAAGGGATTGTCGGACCGTCGCATTGTGATCGACATAACGCCAAGGTCGTACTTATAGCCGCGTTGAGCCATGCTCGCCTGGACGCTATCGATGGTGGTGTCTCTGCTTTTGCGAAGAACATGCTGCGGCTGTATGATCTGCACAATATATACGCAGATCTCGGTGGACACGTAGTCGGCCTTTGAGAAAATCCGACACGACGCCGGAGGCTCCTCGACCTTCACGGCAACCACATCGGAGTACTCACCGGCCAATCTCTCTTGTGCTGGAGAGCAGTAAGACGAAGGGCTCGCCTGCCCTGAGACTTCCCAGCGCAGGCGTTTTAGTGGTGGCGACTCCGATGGAGAGGGCTGCACGCCCGCTTCGGCCCGGAACCCCTCCATGTCGCCGCCGGCTACGATTCCGGCTCCAGCTGTACCCCAGGCGGCGGCTCGGAGGCCGACATGAGCGAGTCGCAGGTAATGGTCGTGACGGGAAGTTTGTCGGTCATTTAAGAAGTACGCCACTTGCGAGAGAGGATCAACAATGGGAATGAAGAAGGAGGGACTTCATAATGCGAAGGAGGAGAAGACGAGAGGGGGTCCGTGTCCGGGGGAGGGTGAACGGGTGACGGTTTAGAAAGGAAAAGCTGCGATAAGAAAGTGGTAATGCAGGAGTGGGAGAGATACGAGGGCCACAGGAGATTGAACGGGCACGGTTGGTGGCGATTATCGTCGCGCCCAAAGAGAAGCAGTTCTGACGAGGGCGCAGTATCTGCATATCACGCCTGAAAAGTACTCCGTTTATAAGATTGGTGCGGTGTCACTAATGACAGGGTCAGAGATCTGCACATGTCAAAATACATGGGCAGATGGATGCTATTTCTCAGATTGGATTTTGCACATCCATCTGCTCATTTTTTTCTCACACGTGTAGATCTCAGCCCCTGTCACTGGTGACACCCGCCCGCACCCTAAACGACCTAATTACTTTTCTAAGTTTCGTGAAGCGGGCGCCTCTGTTGGTGACTGGTGCTACGAAACGGAAACTTGAGAGTATGGGAGAGTGTCGTGTTCCTGGCCGCTGGCCCCCCTCTCTGCAATACAAATGGCACAGACGTGCTCCTAGAGCCTGACCCCTCACACCTTCGCGATACCTATTTATCGACACGGTCTTCTCTGCCTCCCTTGCTCCGTCCTCGTCTCCCCTCCCTGTAATTTCATCCATGTGGTCATCCCTGCTTCGCTCGCGACACTCTACTCCCCCCTGCTTGCATCCCAATCATTTCTGGCCTTCTTTCCCTCTTTCGTTCTTCACCCCATGGTAACCATGGGGCCGGATGTACTCAGCCGGCCCGGGACGGCCGGCGTGTGCTTGCCTACCTTCACTGCCGTTCTCTCCTTATCCGAGGTGAACGCGAAGGTTGACCTCGCAAAGTTCCACATGTCGGCATTCCTGCGCTTTGCCATCGCAGCGGAAGACGAGGCCTCAATGGCGATTAAGGAAAGTGCCGTAGTGAAGAGCAAGCAGCGCAAGCCTGGCAGCGACTTCTGCACTTCTATCGACAGCGACGACCCGGTGTCTCGCGAGCTGAGCAGCGAGCAGATGAAGCAGATAGGGCGCGCAGCTCTGTCAATCGTGTTGCTGCGCCGAACAGACAAGAGGACTAGGGAGATCGCGGTTGCGGCCTGGATCCAGGAGAACCATGGGGTGTCCCTTATTGTTGGGACCAAGTTCATTCCCTTTAAGGTCCACAAGGTTCGGGAAGTAGTTCTACCAGGAACGTTTTCTGTTGGCCGCCCCAGGACCTTCGAGGTTCTCATGTTCTTCCATGCGATCAACTAATGCCACTCGAGGTGCGGCAGCAAACGTGCATTCGCTTTGAAGATGGTGAATGAAACCGGAAATCGTCTCGCGTTTGCTTTGGAACTGCCAACTCCGGTGTGGACTAATATGGCGAGGGCAGTGGGAGTTTGGAAGTGCAAGGCTTTAGTTGCACCCTACCTTCTGTTTCGTCCGCGCGTTCAGCACTTTGTGCCCTTGAAGTCACGCGCTGATGGCTTTGCACCCGTCAGACAGGAGACCACGCTGCACGGGAATGGGGTAGCAAGTGTGAAGGAGAGTACGAGCAGTACGGTAGCTCGAGGCCCAACTTCTGAGAAAGACGCGGGAATGTGGGCGGTTACCAGTCTGTTTATGTCGAGCTTCCAGGCTATCGTTACAAACAAACATTTGTAAGATGTCACGAAAAGCAGCGGCCGGCCGTATTTGGACCGCTTTGAGTCGCACGGTGACCACTTGCCAAGGGTATTAGCCGACTTGACCGGGGATATCCGCGAGCGCTCGGGGCTTCAGCGTGAAGCACTTGAAGGTGATGGTGCCTGTTCAGAGGTTATCGAGCGGGACTCGGAGCAGTCGGATTCCGATTCGGAAGACCCAAGACCGCGTCGTCATCGGCGGCTGACACTATCGAGCACCACGTCCAGTGTGGGACTATCCCGCAGCCCCCTAGTTCTTTGTCTTCCCGGCTGAAAGAGAAGATGGAGCTAGAACTGTACGATAGGTACAACGAAGGGGGGGATATGGTGGCACACAGTCGTGCGGGGCAGGCTAGTGAGGCTTTTCGGTCCACTCCCAACCCACTACTGCCGGAGCTGAACGACCCCCTTCATGAAGCACCACAACCAGCCAACCGTATTAGCCCGTGTCCACCGCAGGAAGATGTGTCGAAAGAGTCGCTCTCCGAAGAGAATCCATCGACCTACCTCCTCGCGGAGCTACTCGGCGTGATGAAGTATGACTCCCGTGTCCACACCTGCACTTTCCATGACCTCCGCAATTATTACGCTGACGACTCTAGTGAGTGCCTTCAGGGTAGGGTTCAGCTGCTGTTGACGGACCCTCCGTTCAACACCAGAATCGACCAGAGTGCGGACAACTCTACTCATGATGTCTTCAACCACCACGGCATGGACGCCTGCTTCCCAATATTCGACGCACTGCTTGCTAAAACCGGCCACGGAACCATTTTCTGTAGTGGTCTACAAGTCTGCATGTGGCGTTGGCACCTCAAGCGCTACAGCCGAGAGGTGGACGACCACGGGAGTGACGGGGCCAGTGCGTCGAGGGGGAGGCGACAGATAGACTTCTCATTTAACATGGAGGACCAGCCGATGGTCCACGTCCGAGCTTGAGGTCAGTACACGCAAAACCCGGGTATAGAAGGATATGGCAACGCCTCACTCACGCAATGGTCTGTTCACTTCTGTGGGAGGAATGTGCCGCTTGAAGTGCAGCTCGCCTGTGTATGCTACCAAAGCAACGGGTATGTGCAGTCTCACACGCGGCCTCGACGACCTGTATGGATGGAATCCAGCGGTCGGAGCCCGAAGAAATGTGGCCAAGAGCTGACGAAGTGCGTCGTATGAGATGCTTCGTCCTGAGCAGAAGGGCATCAAGCATATCACCCAGCTGGCGTCGCAGTAATCGACACCGGCGGACCTTGTGGTGGACTTGTTCAGTGGTAATTACGCGACTTCAAAAGCATACCTAGGGCTTCCGAGACATTGCCGTTTCGTGGGGTGCGACAAAAATGACGGCTGCGTCAGTCAAGCTCCACCGAGCTTCGTTAAGGCGTTTTGCGAAAGCGTTGTGGGCACCGCTTGCGACATTGGTGGCTCTCCGCGGGTTTAGAAGCTTGCTACAAGGTACCTGGCCGGCGTGAAGCGAAATCTGTTTTCTAGGAGGGGGAGCAGCTCCGTGGATGCTGATGCTGTGTGTCCCTGGTATCAATGTCTACAGGACTACATAGTCCGGCTTATTACGAACTACGCCGGGAATCTCATGCTTACTCTGCGCTATTCACGGGCATCCGTCTGATATTGGCCGGCGAAGCACCATGCCGTGCTGGACACGCAACACCCGACAACATTAAGGGCGGTGGAAACGATGGCGAGTTGTGTGGTCGTGCGTCCGTCGGAGGTGAAGTACGAAGGAGTGGAACTTCCGGTGTTTGCGGACCGGTTCTTTGCGAAAAGAGAGATGAATATTCGCTTCTACGGTACGCTCCTGTACGCAGACTTGCGACAGCGCACCCAGGAGAAGACGAAGCTCTACAGATGTGGAGTTCCGGGGGTAGACAAAGAACGTTTCAACCAGGTAGCTTTTCTCGCGGAAAGGGGGGCGGAGTTCCGCGAAGGTCCGAGGCATAAGGCGTACACTCTACCGGCACAATTTTCTGTGTCCAGGATTGTGAATGACGCCTGTTACTTGCCTGGCGATGAAAAGGAGCGAACTACAGGTACTTCTAGTGCGCGAGACGCAAACGCGGAGTTTTACGAGGATCGAGGGAAACTGTAGCAGAGAGCTCTACGTTCACTGAACACTTTCACGGTCCGTGCGATGTAAGCGATTCTGAAAGGGCGAGGAGCTATTCACAAACTACGGGGATAAGTTCAGTTTCTAAGCACATAGTAGGATCTTCCAAAATTGCGTGCAGGCAAACGAACTTGTACACTACATGCCAGTTTGAGAACCAGTCCCCAACGAGCAGGCCACACTACAGTGATTGAGAAAAACTTCGACTCAGCCGCAAGAAAGGTCGCCCAGAGAACTGGGCTATTTTCGGGCCGCTATAGAAGGAGAAAATGAGTTGAGAAATTATGAAAACTTAGACTAGGGGGGTGTCACCAGTGACAGGAGCTCAGATCTACACATGTAAAAACACATTAGAAGATGGACGTGCGAAATTTAATATGAAAAACACCATCCACATGCCCATGTATTTTCACATGTGCAGATCTTAGCCCCTGTCAATAGTGACACCACCCTAGTCTGATTATTCGTTACTTTCTCGAGTGCCCATTTGCAGGCCCTCATTCCCTACTTCTAGTCTTGCCGTTGTCGCTTATGATACTTCGAACGTCGGCAGGCACGCTCCGGGTATCCATCACTTTACAAGGGCCCCACTACTAGTGGTAGCTGCTAGCCGGCATTTGTACTGCTCAGTTGACAACCACTGCGACGTAGTTTTCGAACTTGCTCTTCTCACCGAGTCTCCGTCTGTCCGGTCCATCCTCTGGCGCAGCTCTACATCGATGGCTCCCGATGCCGGAAGGAAGAGAAGGGCTGTTCCGATGCAACGATCTCGCAAGCGCACCCACCAGCAGCGGGAGGGGGAAAATGATGCCGCAGCTGCGCCTGTCTCTGTGACTTCACCGACCCGCGAGGTTCATGTAACTCAGCGCCACCCGGCAGGCAGGTTAACGGGGTTCGTGCGACCCGAAACAATGCTGGTGGCCTCTCTGTTTGGTCCAAAAGGTGAACAAGCCTATGGTGCCACTGTTCTGGCGACTCACGGTGCTACTATGACACTGGCAGTTCCACCAGCACGTGCTGCTAATCAGATGCCTCCTGGACATGCGTCTATTCAATCTGACTGCAGCTCGACCGCAGCCAGCTCCACCGTCCCGCCCGTAATCGCGTCCGCTCCGCGCGTCCATACGCCCCGCATTACCGCCCATATGCGATCTCATATCCGCCGTTGAGTAGGGCAAACTCATAGTGGGACCCTGCGTCGTCCTGGTGCATCGGGGGTGAGACCCTCTTCATCTCCACCTCCCCCCACGCCGTCGCGGGAAAGGGTTTGGACTTCTGCTGTAGCTCGCTCACAATTGATTTCACGTGAGCAGATGGAAAAGCCGCAGATGATGCTTGCCGAGCACACGAACAAGCTCAACGCGTAGGAGCAGTAGATTGTTAGTATGAAGAATAAGTTCCACGATTACAAGGAGAAGGTACGGCAGGCCAATCGAGAGCTTCTTGAGGTGCGGGTGACGACTACGGCATCGCTTTCCAAGTTCATGCGACTACAAGCCGAGCTCAATGATATCAAGCAGAAGAACGAGAGCCTACGCGTGGCTAGCGGGATTTCTAGTGTCACCCAGCAGGCTACACCGCGTGCCGGAACTGGACGTAGTCAGAGTCGGAAGCGTATGACACGAGTGGGGGCAAAGTACAGTGGTGTTGCCAAGACCTTAGAAAAGCAGACTCTGCAATGATGCCACCGCGAAACTGCTGAGCTGGACCCAACAAGTTCTGCTCCAGTCCGGAACTGGGCGGGTCGCAGTGAGCCGTTCGTGGCCGGGGAGGTTTCTGCGGACGGCTTGGAGGGTGTCGTGCCAAATCTACCCATGGTTCTTTTCAATCGTAAGAAGTTCTATACGCGTTCCTACTACGATGAGGCGACGGCTCTAGCTGAAATGGTGTGTGCAGAGCTTGGCACCGGGAACTGGCTACCCTTGTTTTTGGACGCGGAATCCCGCCGCGAGTGCATGGGAGCTGTTTCAACAGACTATGTTGTATGTGCAAGGATGACGGTGGACAACCTCTGACGTGATCAGTGCGTTGAGGAGAAACGCTAGGGACAAGCTGTTCCAATGGCTTGGGTATTTCTTCTTCATGTCGCGGAAAACTGCGTCTGTTTCGGACTGCGAGTGGGCGGAGCGCTCATCTCGGGCACTTGAAGTGTGGGTGAAGCTGATGGGTTCAGAAGAGGAGCAAATGACTCCAGACTTCTCATGGTGGCAACTCAGCAAGGTTGAGGATCTAGCGTACGGTGATTACTCTGTACAGAAGGAGGTGTATGACCTTGAGAAGAGTGATGTACTTTTTGGGAACTCGTTGGGGAGACATGCCCTTTACGAGTTCCGAGGGTACCATGCTCAGCAGGATAGGACATCCGCGTATGGATCTATCATGCAACTCGCACGCCTGAGCGCCTGGCTTGCAACAGTGGTATCCTGCCTGCGGCATGCTGAGGGTCGTGGCGGCCAGCGCCAACACACTTACGGCCGGACATTTTCCAAGTATCTACCATTCGCATCCGCGCAGATACTATGAAGTGTGTCCAGCGTTTTATGCCGCATTGTTCCGCAAGAGATGTTTCGATATTGTTGTACTGTTGAGGGGCCGTTGTGTGGGTCGGTGGATGACGATATGGAGCGGTCTGGTCAAGAGGATGGCGAGGATTTCGTAGAAGGCGTCCCTGCAGTATCCACAAACATAGTAAAGGTGGGTTTAGAGCACAAATGTTTTGTGGCGGTACGGATGATGTGGTTTTCGGATAATATCTCCGGTATGATCTGCAGTGCTATCGATTGCTCTGTTGCACCTGCAAAATGAAGCTAGGAACCGTATAAACTTTGCATTGGCGCGTCTGGCCTGTCACGAATTTCCCCAACAACTGCGGATTCTTCCCCGCGCTCTGTTCTCGGAGCACAGAACTAGTAATTATCGACGCACAGAAGAGGGAGACGGAAGGAAACGGTACTCGTATGTTGGTAGCTCACTACACGAATCGTCGTTTTCTCGTGTGCTCAATTTTACTGGAGAGATAATGGCGTGTGCGTTGGCGGGGAGCGTTCAGATAGGACCGGCTGTGCATCACGGTCTCTGTAGAACCTGTTTATGTTGAAGCAATGGTAGAACCATTGAGGCTGAGGAGTGAAAAGGGGGGATGTGAAAATTTGACCGCACCAAGTGAGCTGTCCCAATGGTCGCATAGGCCTCCCACAGGCCAA
>JAUKWC010121815.1:0-22477 GCA_032356245.1 Endocladia muricata
TGACAACAGAACTGCGTTATACCTCAGCACGACCATTATAGCTACTGGCAACTCAGCACTACAATACCAAGAAAACATAAAGAGAAAGCATTGATATGGATACCAAACCTAATATGTGATATCGTAGACACTCGAGCATATACCCGGACCATACAGCATGCCTCAACGACACTTCACACAACAGTAGTGCAGTGTGCAGATTACGTAGATACGCTGAGAATATGAGTTTCTTGAGGAAGAATTCTTGAAAGATATCATTCTCGATTACAGAATCAGTCACCATTATTTTCAAGAACCCGGACAGCTCTATGTGCGGACTCGGGTAATTATGATATTCATTATACGCAGTACAAATACACCAAACCCGCCTTCCAATACTGCCGGTATCTCCTATCCCGTAATCTACCATGCACCCTTCCACACACTCCATCCCTCTGGGCGATATACAACCGACCAGGCCCAAATAGACGAATTTCGCTGAGCGGTTCTTTCTCACAAAGCCCTCCCAGTAGCTCTACCTGACTATGTACCTGTGGTGTTTTAGGGACCTAGAAAGTGAACTGTTACACAAGTTTGAATTCCCGTATGCGGCTGGAGTATGATAGTCGCCCCCTGGTCGCGGTGGAAAGTGGTTGGTGTGGATCTGGATCTCGGCTTAGGGGTTGATCCCGTGGCAAAGCTCCTGGACGTCGTACGGTGCTGTCCCATAGCGGCACTGAGGGACCGCAGGAGCATATATAATACACACTACCCTGTACGGCAGCGTGACGAGAAGGAAAGTTTTCTTCAGCAGACCAAACATAGAGCGGTACCTATCTGTTTGCTGAGTCATGGCCACAGGTTGGCGACTCCCAAAGATTACCCGAGCCCGACAGCTTGGCGCATCGAATGGAAGGCCTCTCAAGATCGGTATTTATAGGTTGGACTTCTGACGTGCCTTTATGAGCGCAGGTACGACGCTTTTGTTTGTGACGCGCGGTATTAGTCGCGTACGAGAATTAGAGTAAGTGTTGTGTCAGGTTTCGGATTGCTAGCGAGAGGGTACTTCACAGCGGGTAGGTCCCCGACATATGATGTCATTAATCTCTACAGGACTGTGGAGTCAGATATTTACACCATGAAGAACGGGTAGGAGATTTCCTAGTAGTAGCCTCTAGAATGAAAGAATTCTGTTTGCATTTGTACTCTTAGTTTGCAGAAGAGTTAAGCACATGTGACGGCTTCAAGGCGCACCAACCCCAGTATTGACATTCCAGACCAAGGGCCTGTGCACATGGAAACGACCCTGTCAGCAATTATGACTGATACCTGTGGAACTGATAAAGAGCAGCGAGGTACAATTCAGTCATGAATGAGGATGCTTGACTAATAGCAGAATTTGTGAGTGAAGACTCAATTTACCGTAATCGTAGGATGTAGTTGTTACAGGTGACTGCAATGACGTCAGATGCGCGTATGTCAGCTGATAAAATCTTTGCCTGCCTATACTACTTCGAATCATCGTAATCTAAGATTATGAGATGGCTAACTTAATCAGCCTCTGTGTCAGCTCCTGCTGATGTCTACAGCGAATAAGAGAGGGATCGAACAGTGTTCTCAACTATCAGTCTTAATTAGAGAATGTCTCGGCACATAGCATAATGGAACAGCAAATAAGTTGGTGAATATGCTGATAGGGGCGTAACTCAGACCAGAAAACTCATCGTAGAGCATGGACTTAGAACTTCAGCGCAAATTCTGTATTTCAGTGCCATAGCGACATCCAGTACTATGTCGCAAAGGAATTTGGCTCTGAGACGCGTATCGAAAAGCAAGAACTTGTAGAACAGAGCATGGACGGAATGCATCCACAAGAGCGACGTAAAAACATCACACCACGGTCGGCTCAACAAAGTAAAGGGCATATATAGCTCGATGTAGTCATCAGCCCCGGGTCGACGGCCCGGATAGGCTGCCATGCTGGTGCTGACGCACCATCACCGATTGATACGCACAATACCGTACGCGAAGTAGGAACATGGGTGGAGGTCATAGATTTCGCATCTCGTCACAGACGACCTAGCTAGTGTCGCACAGGGTACACCGAATCGTGTGTGTATTGCTACTTGGGACAACTATGCACTAACAAACATCAATAGAAGGAGAACACTGGCGTCACTGGCTGGCGCTCAGAGCTTACTGGAATAGCTGCTAAGATGTTTTTCAATGAAAATTGACTCTGGTAGTGACTGGTACTCAACAGAACTTACGGCGTGAGAGATAGTCATCAATATCGGGAGTAGCTTATGGGCCGCGCTACCATGGGAGAGACACAAGTGCGCCGTATGGATTACGAAGAGACGAGTATTGTCATCTCTCGTGAGTAGCAGATGCATCGAGTATGACTCGTGGTCCCGTATCATGACTGTGCGCCAAAACGGTTCATGTCGCATGTCTGTTACGCTCCGAGTCTGTGTTAGGGTGGAGTTATGTGAGTTCAAAGGAACTCAATCACATCTGGTAGAGGCCTCCTAGCAGACACCGTAGCATTCTATAAAAAGTACCGGCAAGGACGGAAGGGATCATTGTCGAGTTCTTGCGATTAGACTTTCTCGACAACAACATTATCCGATGATAAATCACTACACTACGACTACAGCTAGCTACATCTAGACATCGCGTGCAACAACTTTGTATGGCTATGCGGGGAACTGGATTTGTCTTCTGCAGCATATTATTATGTCCTTCACAATTGATAGAAAGATGCGTAATGATACTGCCTTCGTATTCCGATGAGGTTCATGGTAATTGCTATGTTTGTATGAGTAAAAAGATTGCTTTATTTTCGATGGATGGGTGGCGGAAAGTCCCCTAAAGTATCTGCACGATTTGAGCTCATCGCTTTCGCTCTTTCACTGCATGGGAAGTCATTGGAGGGGATTGCTGTGCAGTTGCGTGATAACTGCAATTCCAACGCATCTTATTCAAACTAGTACAAAGCATTTTTGTCGGTCGCGACATTCACCGCTTCAGACTGGCTGTCCGATGGTTACGCAGATAACGTACTGGCGGGGTTTCTGTAACTAGTGTCTTCGCACAGGATTTTTAGGCATTCCTAGTCCAAAGCTCCACGAGGTAACTCCAACGAGTGCAGATGTAAATGCTTCGGTATAACGAAACTTGAGTCTCCGAAAAAGTACAAAGATCTGATAGGTCGGGGTGTTTCTGTATGATTTGCACGTGCACATAATGCGTGAGTAAAGTCTCACAGCCAAGCTGAGCTGGAACCTCTCGAATGTTGACAAACGTTGTGTGACCTCATGGTAGAGGCTCGGACCACACAACGAGTCCCCATTAGGTGTACAGAAGTTCCAGAACTGCCATACGAAGTCATGGACCGGCATTCTGGACAAGTCGAAAGACTTGGCTGGGATGCAGAAATCATGTTTGAATTTGTCTTCTACAAACCACTCAAAAATCAGAAGGGCGTCTCTCTTTGTGTCACCCATTGACAGTACCCTTAACTGCGCAGACCATGTCCGTGCTTCCGTTCAAACTGTACTCGTCCAACGGTATCGTGAAGTCATGAGCAGAATGTCACAGCATCACCACTCCCAGCCATTATAATTTCCAAACCATAGTGGGACTGTACTACTGGACTTTTTTCCACAACTTCAAAAGTAGGTGTCTGGTCCAGTTCAGCCTATTTCCATGAGTAGATTGGGCACCTCCAGCGGGGCTCAAACAATTGTCCTCATTCGTGAGTTGTGAAGCACCGGTTCTCCGCTGCACACCAACAAGGACCTGTTGACTACCACAAAATATAAGGAACGGTTGTGTGGACGGAGATATTGCACCCATACGTCAGAAGTATGGGTCGCAGCGTTTCTTCATGTACTGCGTAGGATTGAACTGCAAGCAACAACGGAGAGGTATCCGTTGCCTCTTGTGAGTAAAATGCAGTTACCTGCTGGGAAAAGCGGCTACGGTCTCCTACATCGATTGTAATAGCTGGGACCAGCACATACCCGTCGTGAGAGTAGGTAGGCACGAGACTGCATTCGTGGGCTACCTCGGAACTTCGGATTATCTGCAATTCCTTTTTAGGCTGGAGTAGGTCTCAACGATATTCTAACGGGGGCTGCATATGATCAATTCCGGCGTACGTGGGTGAGGTGGCCGTGTCAACTCGAATGATTTTCGAACTGTCTGCAGCGACCACTTTCTGTTTTTAGCCCTCACTCCTCCGTGACTGATGCTCTTCAAGTATGTGGGGCGGGCTAGCCAAACGGCAATAATTCACTTCCTTCCACGGCGCGAAGACGACCGCGAGTCAAGGACTAGCCTTCGATAATAGGCCCTGGTGAAAGAAAACAGCGCACATTTTTTATTTTCTGAATTCGCACAAGCCCTCTTAGTGCTCATATGAGTAGAGTTCGGTCACACAACTGATTTTTTCGGACGCGGATAAATCGGCATATAGGTGGTATTCGTGGAAGTTCCTTCGACTGGCGGTCAGAACTGCGTTAACTCCGCGAGGGATAGCTGTATATATGGCGCTGAGCTGCCTCTGAATACTGATGGCAGAAGTTTACCCTGAATGTGTAGTGGGGGAGTCGAGTCTCGGGCAGATGCAGGACTCCATTGGCTTGTATGTGCTAAAGTAGAAGTTCTGTAACGGTTCAAAACCAAAATTGAAGGGTGTGTCGGCAGGATAATTAGCCGGACGAAGGAGATATTTTTCCAGTAATAGTTTCAAACCCAGCAGTGCGGAAATAAAGGGGTCCCTCGCGCCTTCGGGGTGGTCGCTCGTGTCCAACCTGGTCTGCTCACCAATACTTCGGCAGCGGCGTCAGTCTCTAGAAAGGGTCCTTCGCTGCCGAGATGGACGGTTGACTGCACGGTGCAGAACGGAGATGAGGCGGATAGATGGAGGCTATTTGACGGGTTGGCAGAACAATGGAAAGCTTGGCAGGTTTTCATGCGTGAGTGGGCGCTCATGGTGTTCCTCAACTCTGACAAGTCGCATCTGTGACTGAGGAGGACTAGGCAATATTCAAAGAGGCGATGCGGGGGCGTCTGATGGTTTCAAGCCTACAGGGTAGTTTTCATAGTGTAGTATCAGCAAAGATTGCGGGGACGGGTGTAATGTAGAGGTTAATCTCTCTGGTGCGCGATCAGTCGAAGAAGGGGTAACAGAACTGCGTTCTCAGTCCTTCACAGTGGAGAAGAGCTGGGATGGGGGGTAATCAGCGACAGTGTGTCGAGGCATCATGGAGCGTCGGTGAAAAGTGGCGGTGAAGTTGGCCTCACCAGGATGCACGGCATAGGAAGCAAGCGAGCTGTTTTGATAAGTATAGTGGCGGATTTTCCTCTATAGATTTGTATACAACCTGCAAACGACTTAGGCCACTATGTCCCTGAGTCCCATACTACACCACAGAGCTCGCAAACCTTGCATCATTCTTCAAGGCCTCGAGAAAGTTAGTGGAATACGTCAGACTGCAGGGTATGCGCGAACAAATGCGTTTCGCTCTGTGGGTGGTCACTGCAGAGGTGTTAGCAGTAAGACACAGTATTAGCTTGCGGTATCCGATCTCTCAGCGTCTCCACAGAATCCTAGAAGTGGGTGATTTCGAAGGATGGACCGCTACGGTCCAACGCATTCAGCTTATCCTCACCGTGAGCGACAGGGATTTTGTGACGTGCTGATGGTGAAAGACCTTCAGTATGAAAGCAAGAGTGAAAGAGCGACCTTTGAGTAAAGAGCGAATGCAGTCTTCGGGGCGAGTAGGAGAGAAGTCAGGGTACGTGAGAATAGAGATGATCTCGTGAACAATGTGGCAGCCAGTTCTCGTCCCTACTTTGGCGAGAGATTTTGGGACTGACTGCATGAGGAGGTCGGTAGGTCTCGTAGTCCCCTCGGCATCCGAGTGAAATCGAAATAGGAGTATGTTAAGCAGTGCCGCCGGAACTAAACCAGAAGGCACATCGTCTTCGTATGAGACAGGAGGTTCCGGGGTGGTCGAGCCTTGCTCGAAAGTATACATGAGGTAGGCCGGTGGCTGTGTTTCGAACAAACACTTTGTTCATGTTTAGAAACGGAGTGCATCTCAGGAGACGAATGGCCGCACTGCCAAAACTTGCACCGCATACTGATTATGTCCGAAGAGAGATACAAGGAGAGAGGATATTGGAAGGAACAGGAGAATAGAGAGCTATGAACTTTCACGAGTGCAGAGCTGTCGTCTTGAGCATACCGAGTTCAAGACGAGAGTTCTGCATGTGAGCACCACCACGAATACGAAAGAAACCTGCTGCAGGTCTCTTCCACGCGAGATTGCTCACAATGAGAGACGGGCCTGGGACACGATGAAGACCAAGACCATTGGCTATCTGGACAAAACAGAATCATGTCTTAGGTGACGGCTACTGCACCGAGATGTAGGAGTCCAGATGTAGTGATGCTGTAATGATATTCATTGAAAGAACTTCAATATTTGGTACGGGGATGAAAGAACGCTGAGATACGGCGGCGAGACCGTTTAAACCTAGAACATGACCCAGGCACTATTCAAACTTGTGATATGAGGGATGTCACTCCACGAGATCTGAGCAGGTAGCCTCCCGTCAACGAAAGTACCTAAGCAACAAGTTCTCTTTTTCTTCATGAGCCGAAGGCGTAAGTAGGTGAGAGGCGCGACAATGATCCTGCGCGATAAGTGAACGTCACTCATAGGGTACTATAAGCTTATTGCACGAGACTGAAGAGGTTGGGCAGGATGTGTGGTGCTGTTGAACGATTGCGAGAGACGAGGGGTGGGATGCGACGTGAGTAGTGTGGATCTTTGGAGCAGGACGAGGGCGCGGAGAACCGGAGCCGGCGGAGCAACTTCATGAGGCGTAGTAGGACGGAGGTTGAGCAGCGTGCATACCGTCAGTGAGCAGGAGCGAGAATTCCGTAGTGGTGTACATAGGGCGGAGTTGAGCTCGCAGAAGGACGCTTGCACCCTTCTGCTGAAACGCAGACGTACTGTTCCGGGATTCATAGACAAGACTTGTCATTTCCGAAATCTAAGAGTGGCAGGTCGATCTGAGCGGGACGTACATGGATACTCGGCAGCCAGGTCAGGTTGCCTCTGTACAGCACGCTGAGGGCTGTATAGACCCTTCCGAGTGCACGTACAGCGTACTGTTTTCCAGTTACCCTCCATAGACAACGATCCAGATATCGGTCAGTGTGCGGTATGTTTATTGTGGTGAAATGGTCCGGGAGAGAGGCATCCGTCAGGTTCTACATGTACGGAGGCTTTGTCTCATTCTGAAAGTAGGCGAATGGAGGCCTCGGACGAGGATGATTCGGGCCATCACGTGGCCCCAGTTGCTCGCAAAGCCCAAGACATTGTGAAATTAGTTTCTGAGAGCAGCTTGTAGGCAGTTGGAGAGAAGAAGTCTGTCGAGGGCGACAGCCCTAGCGTGGATGCCAGGTTCGTCGACTGGTAGATCAGAAGCATAAATCAATGTGCGGTACCACAGCAGCATTGCACCTGTGCGTCTGGTCCGTCGTGGATTCCAGCTACAATACGAAGTCAGCCCTCGCGCGGCTTCGTTTGAGCAATTAGCGAGCAGGTCCATGTGCATAAAGAAAGTGCAGAGATGAACAAAACGCGTACATTTGTGATTGCGGTCAACCATCTAGGCCATTTTTGCCTCTTATTCTATCCTCATGCACAGAGGCAGACACGTCCATCGGAGGGGACTAAGCAAGTAACACCGCGCCTGCAGGACGGAATATTCAGAATGTATTCATTCAGAAGGAAAGGCAGAACCAGACGAGCTGAGGAGATGAAGACCAGAGGGGACAGTTTTGAACGCGCCTCTCAAGTGTCACATTAAAACCAGAGTCCATTCGGAGGCCAAACTGGGAAGGAACAAGAGCGTCATGCCCTTGTCCTTGCCTCTGCAAGGATGAGAAGTGATGTTTGGGCCGACTCGCCTTTTCGGACGTGGAATGCTGCTGCCAAGCACAGTTCTGGAAACGGCCAGTAGCATTGAGAAGTGCAGTATGATCCTTGTAATGAACAAAAAGACAGTCGGTGCTTCCGAAAGACTGATATTTACGCGCCCGAGGCATGGAAACAACCTGGGTCCCCTTTCCAGTGGCGTCAAGTTTTTCATGCTCAGCGGCCGTGAGGACGAAGCTGACCAGCTGCCACATCAAAAGGTGGTACCCAGTATTTGTACAAAAGTGCGCCAACCCATAATAGCGCTTTGAGCAGCGCTAAGGTACGTCAAAGTCTGGGTTTTAGCCGTTGATGGAGAGACCGCAGCTCCCCATAGCCGATGTATTTCCATCTGTAGAAACCAGGGGCGTGCCACATGTAAGGACCGCATGTTACCTGCGAAGCTCCATGTGGATGACTTCTTGCTTCCCAGCTGTGATCTGGTCACAGACCCTCACATGCGATTGGATGCAGATATTGGAAGCATTCCAGTGAAGTAAGGAAAGCATGGGATCGTTGAGGCGGCCTTCTTCTTTTTCCGAGAAGTCACATGGCGGGAGTCCAAAAGAGAGCGAGTTTCTGCAGATACATTCTAAAGTCTTCCGTGGAAAGGTGCACCCCTTACCGGTCACTGAAACTTTCATATAGCTATGGCGCAGCAAGATTTTGAAGTAGTGATGACTGCAGTATAACGAGCAGCAAGTTGTTTGCAGCGGCAAATGCAGATGACGGCTTCTTCAATGGCTGTTCCGTCCAAATCCGATGTACGGGATCATGACCGCTTGAGAGTACTATGGGCTTATTGACGAGCACCGCTTTCTATAAAATGTGGGCCTCGGAAATTGCGAATGTCGTCTGGGAGGAGGGTTCGGAGCTGAAACGTCATGGGTTTGAGCCTCCTCGGGTGGCGATCTCCAAGTATGTCAAACGTAGAAGTTCTAAAATTGTCGACACGCTTTTCTATGTCGTGACCCTCGGGAAAGCCCGAGTGCTCCTCGTTTTCCTTTCTTCGGGCTTGTCTTAGTATTCGTAAGTATTGCGTGTGCATTGTAGTCCCAGGGACGGACTCACTTCCATCCCAGGAACGATGTCTCATACTCGTGGCAACGGAAGATGCCGCGTCATTGACCTCGCAGAGTCTCACTTCCATCATGCCCGGAGCTATTTCATGTGTATTGAAGCCGCTCACAGAACTGCCGTTTTCGGACGCGGAAATTACGACGTGTAGGCCAGGAATGTGGTGTTCCCTTTCCGTCGCAGCTACATCTCCATTGCTTCACGGTGTCTATATGTTGTGGTGGTTCTGAACTGCTCCAGACCACTGCCAGGAGATACTTGCCCCGTGTCCAGGGCGGGGCAGTCGATGTGAGGAAGCTTACACGTGTCGGTCAGCATCCTGAATCCGAAGTAGAAGTTGTGCAGCGGTCTGAGACCAAAAACGGTGAGCAAGTCGAAAGGAGAATTTCCGAAAAGGAGGGTTTGTGTTTTGAGGAGGACATAAACCGATACATAGAGAGAAAGGCAGGGGCATATCACCCCTACGTGGTGATAGCCTGTGCCTGAGCCGGCGTGCTGGCCTCGCCCTAGACAGCATCGTCGTTCTGAAGCTCCGCTACTTTCTCACGGAGATGCTCGGGGGAATAGGTCGTTCATCGCGCCAGTATTTCATACAAACAGAACAAGTGCGAGAGGACCCTGAGGAGCTAGGAGAGTCTGCTTATGTTAGGGCCTGAGCGACTGCCTACGGTGTCCATCGCGTCAGTTCTGTCGGAGCAGTAGCTTCCGATGACTGGGTGACGGCTTCATATACGATAAAAGGGGTGCGAGCGTATGAGGCCTACGTATCCTTCGTCCTACTGAGATGATAACAAAGAGTGCAAGTCGAATCGTAGCGAGAGGGTATGTGTCTCAGAGATCTGATTATTTCCAGACGAGAAGATAGTGTCGGAGTCTTGATCGTCCACGGTCGGAAAGGCTGGCACGGGAGGTCAGCAAGCAACGGTATTTCTGGACTTTTTGCAGCCTCGGAAACAACGGGGTTGTCAAGATGAGGACAGCGAAATGCAGGGAGTCGGGACTGGCAATACCATTTCCACGTGTAGTGACAACTCTGTCCAAATATGCCCGTGCGCAACCCAGAACCGTGCCGATCCCCAAACGCTTTGTCTCCCAGCTCATGTCGTAGAGCTCGTGACCGATGGCTTCTTTTTCGAAGTTATCATGGTGTTGGCAAGACGCGTGACCCTGCTGCAAATGTGTGAAGTTATGCGGTCTACTCTGCCGGAGAGGGGGAGACGTATCCTAAGGGGAGTGGTGGCAGGGCCATTAGCTCACCTGCGCTATCCGCTTTTACTATATCTCGACAAAGAACTACAAGAAGGTTATTCTCGCTGATGTATCACTCTAGTCGAACTATTCGCTTGCCGAGAAGCTGTGAACGTAAAGTTTGTTGTCGACCTCAGAAAACATGACGCAGCGATATTCTTTTCGAGAGCGAATGCAGTGTTCCCAGCGGGCAAGAGATAGGCTAAAGCTCCGTCTAGTAGAGACGGGATTTTCACCTATGCATGTGCCAGCAGTGCTTTCCACGACGGTGATGGCAGCTGCGCTCGATTCTACATGAAGTGTGGTCTCACGCGTGGGTCCCGCAGCATCCGTGAGCAGCAAATACGAGAGGATGCAGGGCAAACGCATAGGTATCATACCACAAGAGAGGTCTCCAACGTATGAAGCGGGATTTACTGGGACGCACGAATCCCGCATAGAAGTTCAGACCACCTGTGCAGGTGGGTATGCTTGGCGATACTACTGCTGCCCGTACGTGCAAAGGAAGCCCGCTCCGAGAGACGAGTAGTCTCAAGAAGCAAGCTTGCAGTGCATGATAACCACAAACAAAGGGGAGAGTGACTATATAAGCTGGTAGTATGAGCACGAGAACAAAAACAAGCATGACTTTCCACGTGCAGCTCTGCCTTCTTGTATCTGGTATGTCAAAGAAATGAGGTATATCCTTCAGTACTTTGACGTTTACGTAGCCTATATCGCACGCTTACTGCACACCAGAGTGGTCATGATAGAAAGCATGATTGCTATTCATTGTAAAGATGCGCTGTTGGCTGCTGCAGCGAAACAGTATCACATTATCGCTCACGGCTACTCCAATGAGAACAAGAAGTTGGACTGCAGCCATTAGACCGCTTCTGGAAATCTTTGTAACCTTTCCTTCGTTCTAGCGTAACTTCAAAACACGATAGCGAGACCATGTAACTCCAGACCCTGCGCAGGCCTCATTGTTAGAGCGTTACCGGAGGATGGCACCCCGAGAGTTATGAGTAGGTGTCAGCGTATCCAGAAATACGACGAAGAGATCGTTGCGTTTTTGTCGTGTGATGTGAGAGAGATCGCAGACGAACAGCTCGACTCCGGCTGCGGGGCGTCCACCTCGGTGACCCATAGAGGAACATAAGCTTAGGAGATTGGACCAAAGTCTGTTATGGAGGTTAGGCCTGGTGTATGCCGTAATTGAACGGCGGCAAAAAATGGAAATATATTTGCGACGTGGAGAGGTCGGGTCTTTCGGGGTAACCAGGACGACGGAAGTCCGGAGATGGTGACGTCGCCTCATAACGTCTACGAGGACGAAGTTTGGCTGCAGTAGATAGATATGTAAGGTACGAGCAGTATGTACTGAGTGGGGCCTGTAGGGTGAAACCTGAAAGATGAGAGCAGGACGGAATGTGGCACGGGGTGTGCTGGTGGAGCATCATAGGGCAAACTTGGATGCAGAGTAGATGGTACAGACCTATTCACGACACAGGAGCAGGAGAAACGGGATGGAATTCGTAGCAGGTAGTATGGATCGGAGGGGTTATAGGCCATTCCAAACCGAAAGTGGTTTTGTGGAAGAGTTTTCATCAGCATTCGAACTTGCCTGAGTTACTACAAATCTAGCAGCAACGGAATGTATGCAGAATATAGCAGGCTTTCAGCACGTGCAGTCTGGCATACAGTGGTGGTGCACTTGAAACTGCAGAATTTGCTGCTTTAATGCAGTAAAACTGGGGAAGTGCTTCGGCTCGTAGAACGACACGAGTTATACCTGTATGATGGGCTTTCGCAGGCCCACGTATCTCCGGAAGTACTACTAGATCCACCTTCCGGAGTTATGAGTACCGTGAAAAGTATGACGAGACCTGTTCCTCCCCTTAGTGTAAGTCGAATTCTAGCTGTAATGGATCTAAAAGTCCATTGAGTGGATGTCTGAGTTGTATGATACCATATGTGGGAAGCCCACATAAAAGCTATCTGCATCTAGAGGTACTAGAATGAGAAGTACGAAAACCATAGTGCCCAACAGGTATACCTGGCCTTCGTACTGCACCACGTGGACATTTGCAATAGTTTTCGGAAAAAAGAAAGCGACTGACAGATAGCCAAACGGACTATACAGGCCTGTAAACTGGTACATGGTCTTCGACTTCTCGGCAGTATAACCATTTTGCTCCCGAAGTCGACGGCAAATGTCCGCAGAAGATCTCTCATTAGCACGCAGATTGGAGTTATTTGCCACCGTGTTGGCCGTGTGGCCGCAGTCACTGGTCATCTTCAACATTTTAGCACGTTCTATGGGGAACTCATACAATATTTGCTGGAGCGGCAGTTCGTATGCACTCGGACAGGTGGGCAATCTGTCGGTCATTTGCCAAGACTATGAGCGTTCTCAGCTTTACACACTAATATGCGCCGGTATCATGGGATTTTCTAGCGGCTGGTCGCTCGAGATACAGGCCGTAGCGCAGCCCACCAGTCTATGGGACGAAGAGGGGAAGTTCCAGTAATGCATTTCTCTCGGCTTCTCACGATAAGTTCCTAGCCCAAGCGGTACGTGAAACCCAATAGCGCGTTCACTTTGGTCCCGTGACTGACATACTAAGACAAAATGAGCCTCCAGTCCATCATGTTAGCTCCGACGCATTTCACAAGCACTAGGACAGTCTTCATTGTCTTTACGTTTTCGGCGATCTTCTTAGTTTGCTTCATTATAGCTTGGATTTGTCTGTCGATCGTGTCTCGCTATTTTCCGTTCTCTTCTATATGTAGAGTGGACTGTTCAAGCAACTAAATTGGACATTTATTGGGCTCCGCCTACATTCTTCGATATGCCCTTAGGGCGCCCGATTTCGCTCGGTGAGTTGCTACCCGGGACGAATACCTTTATCGTTGCAATACTTGCATTTGGCTACAGGTATAAAACTATGTTCGTCCTGCCGTAACCCTGTGCTATTTCCTGTCGATTGAAGAGGCAGATAGGTCCCATTTTCCAGCTAGACCTTCGCAGCTTGGCTATGAAAAGTCTGTGAGAAATATCCGACGGATTCGCGAAGTATGACCACCAGTAGCGATGTATGGTCTACGCATTTGGGCAGTCAAAACACCGCGGACTTGCTGATGCTTGTCGCAATGTCTGTGTGGAGAGTTTCTCGCAGTACTTCGTAGGTTGAACTATCGCACATTCGTAAATACTGCCGGCAAGCTGGAGCGATAAATGGATCAAAGGAGGTCAAGTATGGAAACTTGGTCCAGCCACAATATCCATGTAGTCCTGTAGCGGCTAATTGCTTTAAACTGATAGGACGGTAATCGGAAGCTCTAATCTGCAGAATTACCGGACGCCCCAATACAAGTGTATCCAGGTTGCAGTCCGGAACAACTCCAAATATCAAATTCCGGACTATTGTAGCGCTGAGTGCTGAGCAGAGGAACCCGTCTCGAGGACACTCATCTCATGAGCTAGCGGAGTCATTCAAATTTTGATAGTTGAAGAGTTCTACGCCATTGCGTGAACGTGCGCCAAAGTGAATCGCTAGGACAAATTGTTCTTCATTTCGGACGTAACGGTCCACATCCACTTGGAGCCTCTACACACCGGTATTCAGTGCAACGGAGGTTGTTCATATGGGTTACCTGCTGTCGTGTCGATCGGATGTGCGACGAAAATGCGATCTATTGCGTTGCAAATCGTCATGATCTTCGTACACCCTGGCTACTCAATCTGTCCTCTACCAAGCTCAGAACAAAGTGGAAAAATTCTGCGGATAGAATACCTCCACCGCCAGGCACAATATCGATCCCTTCTATGAAGAAGCCGTACACCCACGTTCCAATGAGACGAAAGAAGCCCGACAAACGCCCCAGCTTGGAAAATGTTTTTTGCTCACCCACTTCGCTTCTACCAGTGGCCGGGACTCATGTCGCAACGTTCGGGGTTGCCGGAAGTCCGGATGGGTTGGGGGGGCTGTTCATATGGCAAACGTCGCTCCTCAGAACAGAGGATGCTTTGATTTCACCAGAGTGAGCCACTGTACTGAGGATGTGTCCCGGCGCATGGATTCCAGACTTGCCACCGTGATGTGTCGAGCTTTTGCTGGGCCCAACGAGCCGGAATAGTCAGAAGAAGAGTCCCAGATCCGTTTTTGTGCGAGGATATGATATAAGGGAGTGTAATGAAGGTACCTGTTGACGACTGCAGTTACTGACACTTGGCAAGACGATCAGACACAAACAAAGAGATTGAATGCTTATAGCCGTAGTTCGTTCAAAAGTTAACTTTCATATTGAATTAATGGACAGGTACAAAATCTAACGTCGGGAAGTCATTTGTCAGTTTACAGAGAGGTCTAAATCTGGAGATTTTCTGGGTGAATACATACCAGTTTCGTGCGGAATCCCTACTGCAGTTCTAGGGCAATGGAACTGCCCTCACCGCGCTACTGTAAGGTGCTCTACGATGCAGACCACGCTAAAGAACCCTTTTGGTAGTTGTTTTTACCTGCCTACTCGCACTGCGGACATTGAGTAACATTTGGGTATTTATATAGCGTAGCACTTGCGCTGGCGTGTATATCACCAGATTGACAAGGGTGAGGACTGACCTTTGGTCATCAAACACCCCTCGTGCTTGCTGGGCACCTTACAGAGTGTCACGCAGTAATGCTGCTACAAAGTGGGGACCCACATTGGCAGAGTGCCAGAAAAGAACGTCTTGGGCGTGTCTGACGTGAGTCGTGAGTGCCACCCGCCACCTGTGCCGCTACATGGTGCCTACGCGCACTACTCTACACCGACGGCACATTCTGTATAGTACTGCCGTGAATTGAGGGCGCCACACGACCTAACAGTGGCAGCATTGTTGATATGTGGGCCCCCTTCTATCGGGGCCAATATTGATCAATCTGTAGTATACTTGAGCAATTTATTCTAGTGGAGTTTAGTGTCCGAACTATTTGCAGTTTTTCTCCATTTATCGCTGGGATTGAGGAGCCCCGCCGGGTCTCACCTTCTTTGTATATCGCTCGCGGCATGATTGCCTGATGAAATAACTTCCAACAAGAGATGCTTGGTTCTGAAACCTGAAATAACGTTTCTTCCGGCGGGAACACGTCCCTTCACTATCCGTGGCGCAATCCTCGTCGAGGACCAAGTCTTATGCTCACCGCGGATGAGGCGCGGAAATGGACTTCGCTTGCCCGGATTGAGAACCCATACAGGGCGCTCGCTTCCCCTCATACACCCAGGCGTGCTACGATGTGACTGGCGCCCCGCTAGGACGTCTCTACATGCACATGCGAGGGACCCAGACGAAGTACAGAATTACCTCTCTATCTCAGTGACTCTTCGTCTTTACTGCGGCGGAATACATGCAGTCCAGCAGTCTGGCGTCCGCCACCGGCGGGCCCACTCCGCGGAGTCTCTGCTCTCTGAACTTAGCCGCACGTTTGGAGATTGACCGTACCTCCTTTCGGTGCACCCGTTCATTACAGACACCTCACGTTTTGGAAAGAACTCCCATGGAGTCTAGAAGTTGATCGACTCCTGCCAGACCAGCCGTGCGCGCCTTACGGGGACAGAATTGTCCTTCCGCCCATACCAGTATATCACAAAGCGATTCGCACGTTCTACGGAGTATTCATCTCTTGCGCGGAAAACACCGCCTATCTTTCGGCGATCACATTATGTCTGAGCCTGTGTGCGCATTTCAAAAATTTCAGATTACATATGGAGAGTTCTCCCGTCCCGAAGCCCGTTCCTTTTGTGCACCGCCATTCCGTTGAGTGGCATTTATCGTACCACCTCGGCACATCAGTAATTGCTGCATCACGTCTGGTCTATCGAGCCGGGTTTCGTTCGTTTGTTTGCTAACCATATCGCTGCCCCGCACTATAGGGCTAGCGATGCACTCCTGGTCACTACTCTACGGATAGGATCCCATACAGTGCACGAACGTACTAATTGGTTACTCTTTCTTCCGACGCTGACTAGGGACGTCACGACACCCCCCATTCCCCCCCCCTTATATATGATGCAAGTAATACTAGACATCGCTGGCATTTCATGTAAAAAGTTTCGTTGTTCGTTTTACGCCTAACGTCACTTCATCAATCCAGGTCTTGTCTAGCTATTTCGCCTCTGTCTTAAAGAACGTAACTATTTCTGACCTGTCCAACTGCAGCGTTTGCAATCAATTGTTATTCCCTTTGCCATCCCTGTTTTCGGCTAAATACCCCACTACGTAGCTTTATCCTTGTGCCTATCTTTCCGCCCCTTTATCGCGTCCCACCCATTCTCTCTTTAACCAAGACTGGCATTCCCCTTCGCGGTGCGGCCGATGGCCTTAAAAGTCGCGCCGTAAGGACCATCCTCTGTCGATATTTTACCGAATCCTCCATCCCGCTAGCTACCACATCCCTCAAATGTTATCGGCCTATCTTTTCGTTGAGTACGACGACTCGGTACCGAATACCAGCGGTTTCTTTGTTCCTTATTCGGTTTGTGCCATACTTGCAGCTCTAAGCAGCCGTAGTTCGGAGCTACTTAGGGTGCTTTGCACTAAAGGAGCGGCATTCAATCATTACTGAAGCAATCAACACGTAGTTGCAGAAAGGGGTTGGTCGTTTCGTGAGCAAATAGAGAATGCCAAGGCTTTCAGGTGTGCGGGTGGTGATGGCGTAACACAAACTAAGATTCGCAAGAAATATGCGCAAAGCCTCTCCATTAAGATTGGCAGCCCAGTACACACCCTCCTTCATCGGCGGCCCCTGTATGAGTCGATTGTTTGAAATTCATCTCCGAGTTCAACTCATACCGGAGCTAAATCCATGCGCATGAGACTTGTGTCACCCAGTCGATTGGGTCGTATAGATGCGAGGGGTATTAACAAGTACCGAGGTCATCGTTCGACGGGCTTGCAACGCAAGTCTGGCTATTCCAGCAAGCCACAATTGTGTGGACTTGCCGTTGACTGGAGGGTATATGTCTTCGCCACCGTGTCGCATTTTGTTGTAGAGCTGAATATATGTAGGGCAATTGGACTCTGGTCTTGCGGAGCGAGTAGATAGATGCCTTGAGGAGAAAGCGTCGCTCCCGGCAACAATTACCCTCTGCTCACACTCGAGGGAGACCTCGACAGCTCACCAGCAACTATGCTGGATCTAGTGAGACCAGTGCGATGGAGTTTCAGAATTGAAGATTACGGTCAGAGTTGCGACTCAACGCCAGCTGCCCGATCGTTGACTTAGAAGCCGACAAAGGTCATCAGTATCCCTTAAACCCACAGATCACTAATACCAAATGGGTAGATTGTCCGAAAGAGGAACTAGCATCTCGTAGGCACAGCCTCGAGCCTCTCGGCCAACTGGAATCATGTTCGCTATCTCCGTAGGGTTTCCCAGTCATCTGCTTGGGATGGAGGAGAGAAAGGCGAGATAAGGCGATTAAACCTCCGAATGGATGTATGTTCGGAATTTGAACGAGAAGTGGCAACTCCGGCAGCCAGTTTCATCTTTCTACGAGAGACCGGTGGTATTCTTCAGCTTCCTGGAATGCCCTTAAGGTCGAGGATCGGTCGCTTTGTATTGTTTAGACACCCCGGTCTATCTGTACCGTTGCTGAGATATTCGAATACGATTACTCCAGATCCACGAAGTACGAAGAGTCGGGTTTTACTGATGAGGACCTCATGCAGGGTCTCGTTGACAACAGGCACCGTCTATTTGCATTGAGAGGTCCAGATACTGATAGAGTGTCTGTTGATCAAGGTCTTGGCGGTTTCCTATGAATCTATCTCCATATTATCAGCTGAACTCGTAAGTGCAGTACGGTGAATGGATCACACTTAAGTACGACATAGTAAGGTAACTGCTGTCTCGCCAGAATTCGCAACTAATCGAGAAAAGTTTATTCTCGTCCTGCAGAGATAGGAAGTAGGAACTGCTTTTCTTACCATGTCGAGACAGGCCAGAGAAGTTCGGAGTCCCGCCCTCACTACCGCCATCTCAATACGGACTTCGTCATCGTGTGTAGTTGAATGACAGATTCCCATACGCATCCCTTGCATACAAGAGGTCATTAGAGGCAGATTGCGTGAGCATTGTTCTCGGCGAGTTACAACTGTGATTAAAATATATGCACGTCCTGCTGAAAACTTGTATGTTCATGCCTCTTTTATGGATTCTTAGAGTCCTAACCAATGTTTGGGTGGACGATAGAAATTGTATACAAATTTCGGAGCCGGGGTGTAGCTGACTGAGATATAGAAGTATAAGGGGGGTTATGCAGAATCGAGAAGAGTCAAAATCAAGATTTGGCCATTACAACGCACCAGCGTACCGAGCCGGCTTCATCTCACTAGGTTCCTTCATAGAGTGATGACCTGTACTATAAAACATAGAGCGAAGTCAGCATCGGATACAAAGGAGAGATATGTACGAGCGTGCTGTTGCATGCGTCGCTTGTTCTATGTAGTTAGCAGTAGGAGCTGACACAAGAGATTGTTATGTTAACGCTGTTGTAATCCTAGACATAGATTATTTGAGATACTGTAGTCGGTCCCCTACACTACCGGTGGGCATGCGCATATCATTCGTCATGGCCATCACCTACAAAGATAGTATCGCCTCAATTACCTATATTCTACGGCTACGGCAAATTGAGTCTTTACTCATATCGTCAGCTGTTAGTCATGCGTCCTAATTCATGACTGTCTTTTACTTCAGCTGGTCTTTATCAGTTAGGTAATTATCAGTACGCACTGCTGACAGGCCCTTAGGTCTGAACGCTGATACTTGGCGAGCTGGTGCGCCCTGAAGCCGCCTTATACTCCCAAGCATTCTACTGACAAACAGGTCGCATACCACTAGAATTCTGTAATTCTAGGAACTACTGCTTGAACACCCCCGAGCATTTTCTTTATGGTACAAGTACTTGACTCTACGGTCCTGTAGGGATTGAAGGCATCGGACATCGGGATAACCCGACTGTGCGAAGTACTTTCTGTAGAGCACTCCGAAAATTTGGCACAGTGACAGGAATGTTTCTTTAACTTGCCATAACCGAGTAGACTAACGCTCGAACTGCTCATGTTCTTGAGCCTTCCAGACGAACTCGAGCTCTACCTCGTAACATGTAGGGGCAAGGGACGTTGGACGGTAACGAGTGCATATGACATGTATGGGTGTACTTGCAGACGTCACCGGAGTCTCCAGGGCTTTTAGACCATCCGATGATCAATTATTTGTAGCGCTGTTGTAGTAATGCTTAGTGATTTGGATCCAGTCATACTCTTTTAAGAACCGGCATATGCACTGCATCACCGAAAATGTCCTGTTCTACGCCAGCACCATGGCGATGAGTCCATCGATATGTCCTTCCGAACAGATTTCGTTGTCATGACAAATGGACGTTTTTGAGCTTCCTGGCTCACCAGGGTAGCTTCTTGAGAGCCCTACTAGTATGATTAAGTACATTTGCTGTGATACTGAGTGAGGAGTTAATATGAATACTCAGAAATGCTTTCCATGTGCGTTCCGGAGACTAGATGGGCGGGTTTGAACTTCTTCTGTATAAGAATAGACACAAACAGAGTGCATACATTAATCGAGATAAACAGTTGTTTGTAGTGCCCAGGCAAACACTACAATTTTGATCACCCGCAGTGCCGTACGCATGATTGTTAGAACTGAGTAAGTTTCTGCCGGTCTGTCCTCACTTCGCAGAACTAAAATCGTCCTGTCCGTCAACCAAACTTCGGTTTTCGGTTCGCTAATAGCTTGTTATGAAGCTCTAGAGCGGTTCCCACGCACCCCAGAGTCGCGACCTTACCCGCGACCATTCATACTGCATAATTCTATTGAGAACGCAAATTTCTCGGGATGCATATAGCGTGAACTTCGACAATCCATTCGTTGGTAACGGGGACTCTCACTCAGCAGATACGCCAGCAACACGTCCTATTTAGCGTTTACTTACACTATTCGTAGATTTTTGTGCGAATGCATACTGCGCTGCTTGAAGAATGCTAACGAAATGACACATTCACTCGAGAAATTCTACTATCGGGCCATCTCTTATGATCGTATTGCGACCCCACTGCGAGAACTGCACTTGTTGGGCAGCGCACGAGGTCGAAATGCGGAAGAAATTGTTGCACCTATCATGATGACTGTGAAACGTCCTGTGAAGAAGTTGTATACGAGCAACGACCTCATTGGCAGACCTTCTCCAAAAAGATGTATCACCTGAAGTATGAGTGCTGGTGACAGCTTGATGTTAAAGAGAAATATTATTGCTGTAGCTCGAACAGCATAAGGACAACGTTGTGTCGCTCTCCTAGACATGCTCGGTTTACATTCGAAACACACCAGGCTACTTGGTATCTTACTAGTATGTACAAGAGGGCAATTTACCGACAAATGTTGAGAGTAGTCTGCTAGTGTCTGTCTCTGATTGACAAAGTTGGACTTTAGCCCTACGCAGACACAAGCCGGGACTACGATGCATACAGTATCACAAAATGAGCGCTATGACAACACTTTTGTGTTACGAACAGACCCTACCTCCCCAGCGCACCTGCTGCTCAGAACATGCACCTGTTTTTGAAGTCACGGTCATGTTCCTTGTCTGCCGCCTTCCGGATAAATTTTATACAGGCATCTTGTCGTTTCTTTAAAATGAAGCGAATCACCCCACTTTTTAGATCCCGCGTGTGGGCTGACGGCCTATTCTTTTCTTTCAACCAGCTCAGTTGCTTCACGACAGACAGTTCTCATTCCAGAAACAAAAATATTATGAGACTTAGGCTTGGGCAATAACGATGGTTTGTTGAATGTGACACAAGCACAGACGAACGCCACAGTTAAGCTTAAACAGTTTCTTGTCATACAAGGACCACTTTTGCATTTTTTTGATCGTTCCTTTCGGCATGGAACAGAAAGAGATATGTTGCGACTTAGATCATAATACTATTTTGGGTCCTGGTCCACCACCTACTGCACCAGACTACGAGTTCTAGCTCTTAGACAGCCAACATACCGAATCGTGTCGATTGAGAATCGCAGGAATTCCAAGAAAAGAAACATATCATATTCGAAAAACGCCATAACAGAAACCTTCAGGAGTGATTGAGATTTGAGTCTGAAACCCTATTTTTCCTGAACGACACGCTGGCACTGCTTCCGAAGCACTGCACTGCATTCTCCAGCTTGCAGTGAAAGGTGGCAGTAAAAGCCAAATACAATTACCGAAATTGCAGGAGCAATGTCAAATAGATGTTGCAAACTAGTGTCTATTAGACATTGGATATTGCCTCATATGATGTCAAGCTTGGCCTCACATGAGGTCAACTGACTACTGAAAAAGTATGAAAAGTTTATAATATGCATTGTGAATATTTTAGTTGTACGTGTAATATGCCTAACCCCCTTCTATAATATCAAAAAAAAGGGATAGCGCACTCCGTTACACTCGAACTCTGACTGCGCAAAAATTTCGCCGGGTTACTCTGCAGCTCCGCTCTGTCCGAATAACATACTGAAAGACCTTCAAGTAGATATCAAGAACAGCAAAAGTAGACGTCTCCTTGACCCTCTAAAATCTCCGCGAAATGTGACCTCCAATGAGGCAAACTGTCCAATAGACGCTAGCATGCACATTCTCTCCGCCACCAGTCACGCATCGTGGCTGGCATTCTCCTGTGTGAACAGCAAAAAATTAAGAATGAAGCTTGATTTTCCTTCCAATCCTTCAGGGATTATGTGTTGCTTTGACATTGTACCACTCTTCTTGCAGACATCTCAAACTCTCCCGCAGCAGAATTCAAAGCACCTGTATTTTGTTTATTTTCCATCTCTCCACATTAAAGGCCATATGATCAGAGGTTACGAAGTCATCTGGATATTACTTCTCCTGTTTGTGGCTTTGCGTAACACAAATACTTTAGTATTTGAGTAATGAGAATATTCGGGTGGGTTTGAACCGACAGAGGTATTGATTCGATTCTCATAATCCAGTACTGCCTCGTGCGGTATCTGTGTTATGAGAAGGACACCAACTGCCGCGGTCATATTCGAACGGTTTTGTACCGATAAAACATGCAAGGCTTCGAAAATTTACAGCAATTCACGACAGCGGTTATGAGAGTGTCTGGTGGAAGCGAATATTCC
>JAUKWC010121926.1:0-22475 GCA_032356245.1 Endocladia muricata
TGGGTGTTTGGGGAAAGCGGAGATGGTGCGTGTTGATGGCGGAGCGGGGTTTGTGATTCCAAGTGTTGATGGTTGTAGAGATGTGCAGGCCGGTGTGTGACGTGCAAGGTTATCGTTTAGAAGATGACGGGGGCGGGAGAGTACTGTACGAATTGAACTTGTGGGGCCCAAGATGCAAATTTCGGGGGGGGGAGCCAACAAGAATGGACCGGACCGGTGGCAGTAGTGAAATGAGCCAACATGGTGAAAATAAACCGAAAATTTTGATTTTTCCTTGATCAATTGGTTGTTAAACAAAAACTGTATATACGATCGTCCAGGATGTTCATTTTCCGCACGTAATGGATGCGTGTCCCGACTTGGTTATCTCCGAAAGTCGTCATTATCAATTGTTGCGCACATCTGCTCTCGCCCGTTCAGGCTCAGCCCTTCCAGAACAATGCTCTTCTTGTATGTTCCTCCGTATGCCATCTCGTCTATCTTTAAGAAACCACGTCCTTGCACTACTTCGCAACCTCTACAGCCCGTCCACAACATCCACCCCCCGTACCAGACTAGAGCCTCACTCTTGCCCGACTCTGACCCCAACCTGTACACGGTTCTCGGCCTCCCCAAAAACACCCCTACCCCTCTCACTCACACAGAGATCCGTCGCGCCTACCTCTCCCTTGCCAAAGTCTCGCACCCAGACGTTGCGCCCAACTCTGACGCGTTTGACTCCATTGCACGCGCCTGGGCCGTCCTCGGCGACGCCTCCTTACGTCGCATCTATGACACTGCCGGCTCTGCAGGTATTGCTGCCATCCGCAGCATCGACGAGCGCGCCGCCGCCCTCAAGGAAAACATGCCCTCCTTGGATGGCGACCAGCTCGACTTTCTCAGCGACACAGGTCAGCTCATTGGCGGTCTACTCTCGCCCGTCGAAGACCGCATCCCGGCCGAGGAGGCAGACATCGGCGAGGGCAAAGTGGAGAGAGAGGATGCTTGTCCGCGCTCCGTCGAGGAGGCGGTGTGGAACGTGCAGTTTCATGCGGACCGGTCCGTCAGGTACTATGGCTTGTGGTGGATCTACAAGTTTAAGGTAAAGGAGGCGGAGGCGGCGCTTGTCAATGTATTGAGAACCTCTATGGAGCAAACGTCGCTCGGAGGATTTGGACTGCGCCGGCGCGCGGCGCTGGCGTTGGGAGCGGTAGCGGCACCGCCGACAGATGGGAGGCAGGAGGCGGTCCAGGCCCTTGGGGAGGCGCTGCGGAGCGAAGATTACTTTTTGAGGTATCGAGCGGCGGAAGCTTTAGCGAATATAGCGCAGCGCGCGGCACTAGGGGGAGCAGGGCAGGCGCGGTTTCCGGAGAGGGTGGTAGGGGAGTTGAAGGAGATGTTGCGGAGGGGGGTGGGGGAGTCTGTGAAGCGAGAGGAGGCGTGGAGTGGGTACTCGAAGCAGGAAGGGTTGTTTGATATGGATAAACTGGATGAGGGTGTGCGCGAGCGATTGGAAAAGATTTTTGAGGATCGGCGGCAGAATGAGGAGCGGAGTAGACGGACCACGATGACGCCGCAATTGGGGGTGGACGAGGTGGGGAAGGATACGGATGAGCCGTTCGAGTGGGTGTTGAAGGCTGTCTCGGCAATCAGCTCGCAGATGGAGGTGCGAGATGATGAGTTGGTAGGACTTTTACAGACGTATACGAAGAACCCAGTTCCATTGGTGAGGTATGCGGCGCATAAGGCATTGTTTGCGTTGACAGGACAATCTAGTCATGCCGAGGAAATTGTCAAAGCACTAGAGTACGGCGTAGAGCATCATTACTCGCAGCGTGTTCTTATCCGGGACCTAGGCGATCTAGGGTATTGTCAGGGGGCCGCTGCTGTTGCTGCTTGTCCAATGGTAGAAAACAGCTTCAAGATTCTTGCTTTGAAAAACATGATTGCAAAAAGGAATCATGATCCAGAGGATGCCGACGTGCGCAACGTACTTGGACATATGGATTCCTTGCTCTAATTTGACAGTCTCTCTGACGAGAAACTTTTCGATCATGCTCCATTGATTTCATCAGACGTTGCTCCTCCTGAGCTTAGGTCTGGGCAGTCCACACCGCAGTCGGGCATGCCGAACAACAGCAATAGCAAGGTTTTTGGCGTTTGTATCAAGACGTTGCATTTGCGCACAAGTTGGAACATGTTGCAAAGCAGTGTTATTGAACGCATGTAAGACGAGCGAGTGAGTGTTATCCGACTGCGTGTACTTTGCTGCCGCTTTTGTAAATTTGTCGACGAAATCTAAAGCTTTCTTAAAAGACTGGTGGCGTTTCGGATACATCTGGGCCATGCATGCCTGGAAAGCCTCTACATCCGGATGCGCAATATACCTGTCGTAGTTGACATGGGCAAGGTACATAGCAAGATTTTCATATCTCTTTGGATAGTATGTGAAGGGCTGGATTTCCATGACTGTCGAGTTCTCGCGTAAGAAAATCATGTTTGTGAGAAGCGATCCGTGGCCAGCAACCCAAATGTCAGTCTTTTGCATTGCATTTATCTGCCATCGGAGAGGTCGTCCTTCGAGAGTCAAAGCTGCCACTTTGACACGGAGACGAGGAATTCGCGCAGCTTGCTTCTTGATCGCCTTTCGCAAGTCGGGGATATTTAGGATGTACCGTCCTATCAACCGGTTGCTAGCCCCATCAATGAGTTTCCTATTTGACATTGTGATATTGATATTACACAGGGGCGCAGCATCTGAATCAATTTGTGATTGACGCACAACTTTTCTTGCTTTTTTCGCGATGTTGTTGAGCTCCAGAAAATGGATTCCTCTAAGGTGATCGCTCATGATAATATTTTTGTTATATGGACCGCGAGTGAAGAAAGCTGTGCGAAAACATTGCATGCCATTTGTTTTCGCTGCAGAGTCCATCCCGTACAGAAGCTTTGCTTGGATCCCCATGTTTTTAGGCTTCATGAGTTTGACAAATTGCTGTACCCAAGATTTTTTCTCCTGCAGCTCTTTTATGCGAGGGCTGAGGAATACGGCTGGCTTGAAGTTCTGAGCGAGTCCAGGAAAGCCATCGCAGGTCTTTCCTATTCTTGAATGGCATGTTTTGGAAACCTCATGATCCCCATAGACGAGGTCAAAAACAACCGCACTTGGAATGAAGTCTTGAAGGAAGTCAGGCATGCTCGGTCTTGGTTCCCGCAGACCGACAAGATCCATCGGGTGCAGATACTCAGGCGGAGACGTGTCGGGTAGAGAGAATTCCAATTTGGTCTGTCCACATTGAAAATTTAGTGTGCTATCATGCCTCTGCATCCATTGTGGAAGAATGAGTGTCCCGTCTGGTCTGATACATGGGTTCATGACGCGACAGACTCGGGCTGGATGCTGCTCATGGCTATATGTGACCAGTCCCCCGTAAAATTGGGAATCGTCGATTTTCACAGCAAATGGAGCAGCTCCTGCTTGCCCTCCATCTGTTTTCAGTTCATCTTTTTCGGTTTCGTCTTCAATGATAAGGCTGTCTTTTGTTTTTTGATCTTCATTGATTTGTAGTCCGACGACAGAAAAATCAGCAGGCCTAGAGGCCTGCGAGATATTTCCCCGGTTTTTGGTGATCGTCGTAGGCAGCCTAGAAATAGAGGATTCACGAGTTATACGTGTGTCTTTTGTAATGCTTTCCTGGTGCCAAAGATCGAGAGCCTGTTGTGGAGAGAAGTCTTCGTACAGTGGACCTGCAGAGATTTTGTCATAGTCGCTAGAAATATCTGACATTGGAGTTGCAGACGCAATGCGAGACGCCAACACCAAACCTGTTACCAGAAGTAAGTACATTGGGAGACACTACCTTGGTGTCTGTTGGGAGTTGTGGGAATTGCTCGATGTGCAGCGTGCTCCGACTGCTGGGCTGAGAAGACAGACCGAGGGTTCGCAATCTTCGTTCGGGACAGGATTCTTGTTTCTGGGGTTTGCTCCGTTTCTCACAAGATATTCCTCGGACATTCCCGGTTTTATTAGTTCTGAGCAATGTAGTTGTTTCGGCTTTATGGAACAAACAGTCCTATCTGCACATAATCGATGAGAAATAATTAGAATCTCTCTATAAATGCAATGTACTACGTTGCCGAAGTTTCACGGTTGTCTATCACCATTGCCATTGCTTTTATGCTCGTCATTGTCAAATAAAGCAGCAAGCGTGGCTTCCGGCGCGGTATACCAGTTGTGCGCTGAAGACTAGAGAGTTTTAGAAAGGAAATGCTATTCAATGCAATATAGTGTTTGAAATAGGCATATTTTAGCTCAAGATTTGGTTCAAAGTTTGTCATTGCTATTTTGAATGCAACTGTAACCTCAGATGTTTTGCCAAGGCCTTCATCCTTGTCAATCGTCAGCCAACCTCATCAGTCTTAGGACTTCTTTCGAATCGGAAATTGTGGAAACAGTAACACTCTTGAGTAGAAGGTGGGCGCAGAAACTGTTTGGTGCCTTTTCTTCTAGTTACAAAACCCCCCCTTTTGAGAGGAAAGGCTGTGGTACTCGTTCCGTTTCCCACGAATAGAAATCGCGCTCGGTACGAGAGGGTTCGCTCAGCTTCCACCGGTAAATCTCTATCACGTGATCTCCTTATTGACGCAGATGACTGCGATTAATCTGCCAGCTTCGACAGGTCAGCCAGGAGAGAATTGGAAGCTATCGAAGGCCATACGAGATCAATTTCTACACTTCCTGAAGTCGAACATATTTCGCATTGGGCTGCTTTCCATCCGCGATGCGATTTGAAGAATGGATTCATCTCAGAGGTCTGCTTAAAAGCAGCGCAGATGTCAGTGCCTACGCAAGTAAGCAATCCAGATACAGCTACGAAACGCTCAATGCAATGTTTCAACAACTCACTTGTAGGCATATTATCAAGTTTTCCCATCTCACAAAACAACGCGGGGATCAATTTGTGAAGCGTTATAATGCTGGAGTGTCTCTTTTGGACATCGCAGAGTGGGTGAACTTGCCACCAACTGTGGTGGCTCGTCGTGTTGTTGAACTCGTGTGCTCGTGCAACCGGAAGACTTTAACGGCTATGCTAAAAGATCCCACGAAAATTGAAAATGACCGATTAGCTGCTGAAGTCAAGCTATGTGTAGATGCTGATGAATATGCCGGTCCGCACGTCGACCGTGTGAGGAACGTATATGGTTTAGAGTACGAGTTCCGCTTGATAGGGGAGTTACGAAATCTACGACTTGAATTTGAGTCAGAACGCGACTTACGCAAGCGAGGCTGTCGGAAAACACCAGATGTGTTGCTTCGCGTACCGGTAGCATTTTATGAAAGAGTTATATGCTGGGTTGATAGCAAGGCGAAGTTTGGTGATGAGTACTCGATGAACAAGGACTACCAGGATTCAATAAGTTCCTACATTGGCCGTTTTGGGCCTGGATTAGTTATTTACTGGTTTGGTTTCATCGAGGATTGTCCCTCTCCGATGTTCCAGGATCGTGGTGTCCTTATTGTTGACCACTTCCCACAGCAAATCGATATGCTCCCCGGCACTATCCTGCCGCACTCTAGTGGTCTACTTCATTTAGAAGACGGATGCATGGGTGAAGGAATCGAACGAAATAATGAAGCACCTTTCCACAATGAGTAATGCTGCTCGAGAATTTGATATTAGGCACGTTTACACACGAGCATCTCATTCCCATGATAAAAAAAATCATCACGACGGCAATAACCTTCGGCCACCCACCTAAGTCTGTTGGCAACGTATATTTTCATCCGTTCCCTTGCGTTTCTTCTCGAGCTCCTCCACTATCATAACTTTGATAAAATTCATTTGATTTCGCTGTTCTGGAGACATGACAGGTCGACGTGGAGTCATATGGCGAACAAGAAGGAGCAGCATGGTCAACGCACCCATGCACCCCCATAGATAAGCACATCCACTGTTTGCGTTGGCGTCGCTCACTCTGCGGGCAGCAGTCACAGCTTTAAGGCTCATACGCGACACAGAACCGTAGAAAGAGTCTCGCTGAGATGCGTATTGCAGAATTTCAACATGGTCATTTGGAAATGCATACCATAACAATGCATCAAATGCCACTAATACCGGGCAAATTAGCCAGACAAGACCTAATATGCATAAGATTTGCTCGCGCTTCGTCATTGCTGCGTTGTGTTTGTGACATGCATCATCGCGGTCTTCTGTGGCGTTGACTGACTCAATCATTTTCCCAGCCTCGTCTTCGATACGATTAAATTTTGTGTCGCTCTGGGACCCTCTGTGGTCATGCTGGGCAAAGCTGGAATTCATTGCCTCGGAAATTTCTGTACGGACGATAGCTTCAAAGTCTTCTGCAACAGAACAGCAGAGCAAATGCCCCCCGTCTGCTTCGCGCCCTATGTTTCTTGATTCTCCAACATTACTATCTCTCCGTCGTCTTCTTAGTCCCGTCAACTCTTCTGCTTTCTTAGAAGTGATGGTGCTTTTGATGCTGGCCATGTTAGCACCTTGTACGAGTCGGGAGTTCAAGACACTGCAATTGGAGCGGATGTAATAAAGCCGATAAGGAAGATTAGGTTCCAGTCCTGAGGTCTTCACTGGCACCCCCACCAATTCTTGTAACATTGTCAGTGAGGCATGTGAAAATAACTAATACATTTCTTCTGTCAGTTGCACAAGTCTGAATGGGCGTTTGAATTGAAAATGGGGTTCTGGTGTGCATCATCTTGGCGGTGTCCGCACTTTTTGTTGAACTCATTGGCGAAGCATTCAAATTAAATGCAAATCAGGACACTTGCTCGCAGACACGTGAGGCACGACTAGCTTTGTGAATACAGATTAATCTCTGCTTTATACAATATATGGTTAGAACATGGAATCACAAACGAAAGCTGGTTGACCGGGTGAACCATTAAGTTGCAGGAAGATTTCAATCTTGAATTGAGCGTATAAGTTCTATGACATACTCACAGATCGCTCATGAGGATCTGTTTCTTCTTCACTAGCAGTGCTCGTGCTCTCCGCTGGGCATAAGCTCTCTTGGATTGTTTGCGCAGTTCCAGCAAGGTCGTCTTTCGCATGCCTTATAACAGCTGCGACATTAGTTCTAGGGGCATTCGTAAGTTCTTGAGCGGCGCTGTGTATTTCGTCTGATACCAATTCCATGTACAAGGCTACTTCGGATGATGTCGGAGGACGTGCCTCGAGGTCCCGGGCATGGATGATTTGCTTCTGTTGCATAGATTCCTCATTAACAAGAAATGAGTCTTCTGAAGTGTTCAACTTGCTGGTCCTCCTCTCAACACCATCGCTTTCAGTTGCAGAACTACTCGATCCAGTATCAAGCCTAGAGATGGTCCTGTGAACGCCACCATCAGAAGTGTCCTCCACCTCTATGGGAGACGATAAAGTGGAGTGCAGTTCTGGAAGAGATAGGCAGGTGTGCATATTTTGGTGCTGTACTGAATCTTGTTCTCCCAGGGCTGCTTGCGCCCCCCCATCACCTATCCATATGGCGTCAGAATGTGGTAGTTCCACTTCGGTAACATGAACAGCATTAAGGCCCTCCTCGAGATCGTCGAAATCGGCATTACCGTTGCTGCTTGATGTTTGCCTCCCGTCTGTACTTCTTTCGGTCACTGGAACACTGTTGACGCCAGCAGCATTATTTGCCCTGGCCATTGACAAATCCCTAACCTGCATGTTGACGAGACCATCACGACCCCTTCCTGCACCGGAATCACGCAACTTGTCCGGGACCTTGAATCGTACTCGCCCGCTGACACTACCAACAGCTAACGCATCTTGCACGGAAAGAACCCCATTTACGTCGTGTGATTCATTTTCGACAGAATTTGGCCTACCTGAGGTGACCTCTGCAGCTGCTATGACTGCTTCGGCCTCCTTACCACGTGGAGAGCGTAGAGGTTTGGCCTGCGCTTCGGCATGTCCATCTTCTAACGAAAGAGCATTGGCTATAGCCGAAGCTTTCTGCTGGTTTCTGTGCCGATGGGAGTCGCGGTGAACATTTCGCCTCGGCCCCCACTGCAGGTCTTTTTGATCATCTCTTGGAATATACGTGAACCCAACAAATTCAAGCATAGTATTGCCATTATGCTGAGTTCGACGAGATGATCGCTGCCTCACAATCTGATCTCCTCTACTCTTCCCACCATCATTCCCGCTTCCAGAACTGCCGGAAGTCACACCGCTTGAAGCTTCCTCTCGACCCGATCCCTTCCTTCTTTGCGAAGATATGACGTTGGATATATCACACTTGGTGAATTCTTCTTCGAAATATTGAGTATCTGTATCGGATTTCAGATCAGGTATGAAGGGTGCGGGGGCATCAGCTAGATGATCCCACTTGATACCGTCGAAAAATGGATGCTCCTTAAACTCCTGGAGACCATGCTTTCCCCCAAGCCGATTACGCGGGTCGCATAAGAGTCTACAGATTAGGTCTTTTGCATTTTTGCTTAATCTCGACTGCGAAAATTCGCGCGGGAAGCGCAAATAATGCCGCCATTGGCAAATCATGCCCGCGACATGTGCAGGATTCCGCGAACAGAACGGAGGGTATCCAACAAGCATTTCGTATAGAATAACACCTACCGACCACCAGTCACAGGATTCTCTGTATCCGCAATTTTGAATGACCTCTGGAGCGATATAATTAGGTGTTCCAACCTGAGAAAAAGCGTACTCCTTTGCTAGTCTCTTCCACAACGCAACTCGTTCGCCTACCGGAATATCAACGTCGCCTCTTCGAATGTGCTCTATAAAATTTGGAGTGTTAACATATTCAGCGCCTGACACAGCAACCCAATCCTGTTCATTTGGTTGCATTAAGCTCTTCGAAAGTCCAAAGTCCGAAAGGCAGATATGACCGTTCTTACGAAAGAGTATGTTGTCTGGCTTGATGTCGCGATGAATAATTCCTGTGCGATGTAAGGCGTCAATTGCGACGACAAGCTCTGCTATATAAAAGCGCGCCCAATCCTCTGGTAGGTATTCTTTGCGAATGAGCATGGTCATCATATCTCCACCGTGTAGGTACTCCATGACAAAATACAGATGATCCTTATCCTGAAAACTGCAGTGCATCTTAACGACAAGCGGGTGTTCCCCAACAGACGCAAGGACAAACCGCTCCAGCCAGACATGATTAACCTGCCGTTTGTAAACCATATCTTTCTTTTGTAGTTTTTTCATAGCAAAAAGCTCATGATTACCGCGATGTCTGACCAGGAAGACCTCCCCAAAGCTGCCCTGACCGATTTTGCGAATGATTTCGTAATGAGCTACGCTTATTGGATTGCGCTTTTTGCGAATGTACTCCAACTCCCGCAGAAACTGCATTCGGAGACGTTTACGCCGTGTTTGTTCGTCAATCTTACCGGCGCGCGCGTCTAGTTCTATCCTCGCTAAACTGTTCGCGCGTTCATGATATAGAGAGAAAAAGTCACGATAATAGACCTCAATCTGACGTTTCGCAAGCCGCTTCTTGTGCGGAATGTCGTGCTGTTGTAGCTCATTGGGCGACAAATTGCTAGGCAGCGAAGAGCTGGCGCGTGGCGATGATGGGTAGCCCTGGTCACTGCGACTGTCTTCTTTAGAGACCAGGAGGCCCATTCCGTGAGGAGAGTGACGACAAGATATGCTCAGCACGGTGCTCGTCTGATGAAGTTCACTAACGGAAAATCCAAACACGCGGATGAAAAATCGCAAGACGATGAAAAAGAACAAGGCAGTTGAACCAAGGCAGCATCGATGGTTATGGGGAGAGGGGGGGTTCGGAAAGAGATGGAGTGCTGCAGGCAGCAGGTGCGGTTGTATCGCCCGTGGAGTGGGGAAAGAAGGGCAAGGGGGTGTTGTTTGGGAACGACGGGCGAGAGGAGGGGCGGAGGTAGCGCAGCAAACAAACAAAAAAAAAATCCGAGTGTGGGACGGGCGTTTGAAAGTCACGCGAGACTGTGTTACGCAGAGCTGTTTGGGGCATAAGACGTCTGTCATACCTCTCCTACTGCTCCTCGTCCTCCCTACCCTCCCACGCCCCAACACCTGTCCTTTCTCATACTCTTCTCTTGGGCACCTGAGTACTCCTATACATACGCAGTGCTCCAGGCAGGTTGCGAATGGTCTGCTACAAATCTGAATGGCGTCGTTTCGCTGCTCGTCCCAGAGTGTCGCCCCGCAACCTGACTGTGCACGCGCCGCGCCACCCCGCAAGCCACACCACACAACCACAAAGAAAGGTTCACGTTAGACTGTCTAGTCCATGCGAAATAACGCACACGCGGGCAAAAATACATTTCCTCAGATTTCAGGTGACTGACTCTCTACGCGCACCGATTTCTGCATCCTTTCGAGCCATTTCCAGGCGCGCTGTTTTCAAGAGTGCACCAAGGTTGTGCACAAGAACAGCGCGCTGTTTGGCCCATACACGCTTCTCCCCTTGCAGCTCGCGCACCTGAGCCTCAAGCTCAACATTGCGCTGACGCGTCTCCGCTGCGCGGTGGCCACAATCCAAGTGAGGTGATCACGTCAGTGTGCAGCATAGTGCATTGCGCTGGCATCGCTCGCTGACGCAAGCAACATACCCAACTGTGTATCACGCGCACTTGCGGCCGCTGTCGCGGACGCCGCCGACTCTGCCAAATCTCCATATATATCATCGAAGCGTTCGGGTACAGACATGGTAGATTACAAGCGGGCGATGCTATCACACGAGGGCAAATGGTTGGGCTCTGTCTGACAATGTCCAAACGAGAAGCAACCAGCTGCCTCTTGCGTACTTGTACGACAACTGCATCAGAAAGCTGAAGAACGGATAAAATGAGCATTGAAAAAGTATATTTTATATATGGATCTTAGAAACCAACGGCAACGATGTTTTTTCAGATCAATTTAAAATTTAATCCATTTCAGAATTCCTTCTTTTTTCAACTCGACTCATCGTAAAATAGTGTCTTGCCCCTCCCTCAGTCACATGCCATCGCTCGTCCGTCACTCCATCGTGACAGTGACTCTGCACAACACCATACGTGATCATTGGTGATTGCGAGTGAAAAGAAACGCGTGTCGTTCTGCTTGCGTAATTCTTTCCCTGCCCCCGATTCTACCTGCGACTGCCCACTCTCACACTGAGCCAGGCCTTGTAACTAAAGGAAACTTCCTACTGTACTTCTCTTAACTTGAGCACAACTGCAGCGGTTGCGCTAGACTTACTGCAACGAGTGCCTTAATCATCTCCGATACCAGATCCCTTTCTGTGGTTTGCGATGGGTCAACTGTACATCAGTAAGGATTTCGAAATAGGAAGACAGACTGGGTACTATACATACAGTTCCAATTAATTTTCCGACAAATCCTTTGAGTGACTCCTTGTCCATACGCTTCTAACAGGTTGCGGCAGTGTTTGGGAAAGCACCTGTTGCACCGGGCCAATATTGCGATCAACTGTGTAGGTTACTTGCGTGGACGATTTTGGCATTCTTCTGTACATACTCACGGTTTTTGATTTATGGGATTCAGATCGTTGCCTAAACGAATGAATTGTGACACATCACATTGTGCTCCGCTCCTCCGATCAGTGCGTAGCACCTCCTTATGTAAGAATGATTTTGACTTCCTTAAGGTGCAGGCATTTGTACGCATAGCCGGGAATTGCTTTGCCTAGGATACTGCAGGCGATGTCAAGAAATTACACTTTACCTCTGGTAACTGCTGTATCAACGGTTTGAAAAGTCTCCCTTGCGTGCAGGAATGCAAGGGAATCGGCGAGCGTGGGACTGTACGGTGTATGGAAAGCCCAAGCTTCCATATGTGCCACAAATATTGACCGTACTGCACCTCGCCAGATGCTCAGCAGATGTTCGTTGCTCGTCTGCATCCCAAACTGCTATTTTTCATAATGCTGTGAACCGCTGTCTTCATGTGTTGAAATAAAGTTATACATGAGAGGCACACGAACTATCGCATTTGAACATATTGAGCAAATTTCGAAGTTCTCGTCCTGGTTTCAATCGCAGTTCAAAACCGTGAAGAATTGACTTGGGGCTGGAGAAGATGAACGAATAGACACTTTTGTCAATGGGAGTTCAGAACGTAATTCGCCCCATAAACTGCTTCCGCTGTAAATATTTGTATTCGTCTTCGACAAATCAATTGCGCACTGTGGTATCTACAGAGATGAGCATTACTACGTAGGTCCCTCTACACACTGCATGGAAAATGCTCATACTGTCGCTGAAGACCGGACTTCGCAGGTGCCGATTACACGATTGGTCTTATTTGAAAGCAAATGGGCTCATACAGTACTGGCCCAAAATGGATGTTTTTTTTCTCCATTCATCAACTTTGTAACCAAAGCACCACTGTTAATGAGTTACAGTGTGTCTACATGCTTTCAGAAGGGCTCGCAAAGTCAAAGCTATAAAAAAATCCAATTCGCGAGTTTTCCGGGACTGAGTTTATGAAAAGGTCGCCCTTTCAGTTTAATAGAGTCCCTGTTGTGTAGAACAAACTATTTTTTTATCAATTTTTCTCGTGCCTAAAAATCCCGCCACACCTCCGACCCAGCCGTTCTTTGTCGTTCTACCGTAGTTCGAAAGCTCGTAGTAGTCTTCACGCGCCTTCCTGTTTCGAAGAAGGTGGGATTGGAGCGTTCACAACACCCTGTACACCTCCAAAATAGTCTGGCCTCGTACGAACCATGCCCCTTGTAAATAAACACCTCAGCAAGCCGAGTGCTGAAGAAACTATTGAACTGATGTTTAACAGGGCCAAATATACCTGGTGAGAAACATTATTCACTTTTTACGATACGTATCGAGTAGAAAAACCCAAATGATGCCGATCTCTATAATCGCAATACCAAGTCGAAATCTGACGTCATCTTCGCTATTCGTCTCGCTACATGCGCGGAGCAATCTCACGGTGTAGTAGAGAAGTGCCTCGAAAGTAACAGGAGAGCAGATACAGTGTTTATCGGCTTTACAGAATCTGTAAGTCCTCTGTCCCGACAGTCTCAACAGCGTGACAAACTTGTGCTGCATTACACGATTGGGAGTGTATCACGGCTTTACGCCTCCGATAAGAATCCCCATTCCAGAAACATACCTACAAAACGGTTTCTTCGTCCAATCTTATGCTGCTGCCATGCTTTAATGAGGGCTAATTCTTTCGGGAGCGCAACATTTTTTCCTCCGTAGTAGTTCTAAACAACTAGGTAATGCTCTCAATGCTGATCAGGCATTCGCGTATAAACGCCACCATCCGCACTCGTAAATCCTCATCCTTCAAGCAAAACGTTAACAAACCTTAAAGTGTCCTTGCAACAGGAACCAAATTAGAACACAAAGCACATCGACCAGCAGCTGAGCGCCCTGTCGACGAGTAAAATCATTCACTTCCAATCTCGCAACTTGATTACAAGACAATTTAAACATCAGCCGCCACATTCCATCTGTAGTCCATCCTCATGTGCAGCTCTTCTACTGTGCGGAGTTTTGTCGCTAACCTCTCGCTTGCAGAATATACATGTAAGTTTAGTCAAGGCTTTCATCAGCCTTTCCTTGCCCTTTGCTCAAATCCTGAGGCGAAAATGCGTACGGTATCAACTCAGACAGTGTAGTTCTCGAGATTTTCCCATTTGGACGCAGGCAGTAAACGTCAAAATTTCCAAACTCGGACATAACCTGCCGGCACGCTCCTGATTGCCTCAAAGACTCGAATCTTTCTGTCAGCAGCTATACGACACGGAGAAAAACAAACCCAGAGACAGCCTTTGGACTACTTACCGCATGGGTAAACGAACGATTCTGGGACATCGCTGGTCACGACAATAGCCTGAAATGAACGAACGCCTTGGCTCACGGCATGAAAAATAGTAGATCGCTCAGCACAAACAGTCAAGCCATACCTACAAAAGTCAACAGGAGACCAGCGAACGCATGATACGATGAACAACGACTTGTCAGTATCCCAATTCCCATTTGATACTACTGTACGACAGAGATGCCTCCTGTACCAAGCATGAACTTCTCTATCCCATCAGTCAGTCACGACAGCTGTGCGAATCTCAACTTACGAGCTGTTTTCTACATTCGCTCCAGAGTAGATATTTCCATCATCAGCGAGCATGGCTGCTCCAACTCGAAAGTTTGAGTACGGCGCGTAACTTTGTTCGCGACAAGAAAAACAAAGATGCAAAAGAACAAGTAGACTTATTGTTAGCACGACAATATTCAATCTGAGTTGAATATGGCATACCAGATTCGAAAAGGCAGTTGAGAGCGCATCATGAAAGAGTGTGCAAATCAAGCGCAGATAGCTACAAAGCCGACTGCATCACACACTTACGCTTTCATTTTAGCTTGATCAGCCTCCGCGACAAGTGCATCGAGTTGCTCTGCTGTGATCGACGGAGCAGCGGTTGTCTTTGTATCAGATACAAGACGATCCATGACGCTTGGCTGCTGTCTCAAACTGCACTATCGCTTGACCTAGACCTTGCAGCTCGATCCCAACAGTCCCTTGCCGCACAGCAAACAAAATGAGAGCGAGTGTACTGATTTTGGCAATGCAAGACTTGACTGGGAGATGGAGGCACTGAAAGAGCTTCGCGCAGGTCCAAGAGGATTAAAGGTGGTGATGGAGCAAAGGCAGACTAATCAGTGACTCAATACTACGGCCAATAGATTTAGCACGGTGCATAGTTTCGTACTGCGTTCTTGCCCCAAGCCTTGATCTGAGGATCAAGACGCACCTAAGAAGACAACAGTGATATGTCTTTTTTTCCGAAATTTAGGTATGCGTTTGTGCTCTAAAATATTCTGGTGTCCTGAGCGAAATGCTGCTTTCTGGGTTGATGGTGCACGCTCCAGTTAGACTCGTCATCTAGAGGTCAATGCGTTGCAAAGTTAGCCGAACGTCACCTCCGCAACATTTCGCTTATCTGTTTGCATACTGAATAGACCGCAAACACGCGCATTTCGCCCTTACAACGCAGATTTGACATAATACTAGGGATTGAGACGAATAGTGGGTGACACCGGCTCGGGTTCATTAACCTCAAAGTTAACGAAACAGCACGTCAAGGCAAACGAATTCACAGCCAGAACTTCTGCATGCTTTATTGGGAGGATGGTAGAGCGGTGAAGCTACATACGCGCTGCAGCACTTCGGAGGTAGTAGTGAGCAGTGACTCTGCCGTTGAGGATATATACCTTGCTCTTGGTTGGCCGCTTGTATTCGTAAAGCAGAATGGTAACATGAGTCTGCATGTTGTTCTCTACACCCCTAAATGCATGGTGTTTGCATTTTGGTGCTTAAACCTACAGATTGCAATACTGAACTATCAGGTCAAGCTCACAGGTACTGCTTCTCTAAGAAGTCCAACGCGAGAGACTATCTACCCCAGAGACTGTGCAAACTGCCTGCCATCGATGAAATAGGGAGGAAGAACTCCGCAGAGCTGTGATTGCATTGCGTACTTTCATGACTACTGAGCTAAGGAGTGTGATAACGCATCTACCGCCTGCAGGTGTTACCCGAATCATTTACTTCAAATGAGACAGGAATTGGCCCTAATTCAGAAGAAGAGGACCCTTGTTGTTAAGAACCTTGCAGTAGGACCCATCTGGGATGATACGGCCAGCTTCCTTTAGCTCCAAATATTCGTCCTTGGAAAACTGAGTGAAGCCCCATTTGCTAGAAATGAACACCTTCTGCCTTCCTGGGAACTTGTACTTGGCACGACGAAGAGCTTCTAATGCGGCCGGCTTGTTCTGCTCCTTCGTGCGTACAGAAAGCAATGTTTGACCGATCTTCACACGCGCGACAGTTCCAAGCGGCTTCCCGAAGGCACCACGCATACCCGTCTGCAGACGATCCGCACCAGCACACGAAAGCATCTTGTTGATGCGGAGGACATGGAACGGATGTGCACGCACACGCAGATGGAAAGAGTCCTTTCCGCAAGTCTTCGTCATGTATTTGTTGCATGCAACGCGGGCAGCTTCAAGCGCCTCCGAAGACAGCTGCTCCTTCTCATCGGAAACAAGGTGCGCGGCAAACGGAAACTCGTCAACGCCCGCCCTCTTACGACCCAGATCGAAGATGCGGATTTTCGGATCGGGGACACCACGGCAGTACCGTGACTTCGGATATGGCTTGTTCTTGCAATAGCGGTAGCACCGCGCAGGGCCTGCACGTTGGAACCCCAGAGATCGCCAAACATATTCAATAAGAATGTTAGTAATGAGATACCCAAAAGTAAACTCCAGTCCACAACACTAATGAACATATGAATGCAGCAGAGGTCCCTTCGACAGAGCCGCAAGATCTCGCGGCCCGCCTGCATGACAAATGCACGCCACATATTTCCATGTTTTCAGCACGGCTATTTCGCCAGAATAACTCTCGCTTCTACTGCCAAAACGCCCCTGGCACCATCAGCAACGCCACGCGAAATCGCAGTCGCGTACGCGTAGAATCAGGCGACGGCCAACTTACGTCTTCCCATCGCGCGAGCAGGTAGAGGCAAGAAGGAGGTGGACGAAAAAAAAGAAGGGGACGGGAAAACGTCGTCCCTCTCTGATGCAGACAACAACTCTGTACTCACGGATGACTCCCACTGGATTTTTCTTGTAGTACCGGAGAGGGAAGGGGAAAGTAAGTTGACGATGGCGATATAGGTATCACATTTGATTGTTACCGACGGCGCACCAAATCACATATTTAGGCTGTTTATTGGACAATTGTTTTCTTTCTTAAATGTTTCGACGGTAAAGTTGTAAGTTTCATGAAAGCCCAATGTGGCCGGCCTATTTTGCCACCTCAATTAAAATTCAAGGTTCGCTCTCTATAAACTTCCAAAACGTATTCCACTTCTTTTTACAGAAATTGGAGATCGAGTCTAAACTTTAGCAGCTTCTTAATATTGTCAACTGTAAGAACATTTTTTACAGTTGTCGATTTGCAGCGTTGTGTGACACCTGTACTTTCTAATTTGACAACTGGTAATGTAGTTTATATTGCCGAGAACTGAGCGTGTCGTTGAATACATTTGTACACGTTGTGCAACAGTGCACTTGAATTTTTCTCATCTTCGGCTCTTGACGTCCCTCGAACAAATTTTGCCCGTAACTTGACTACTGTATACATAGACAACATATGCTCGCAAGCTATTGCACTGATAGTGTTAAATCGCATTACTCTGTAAATGGAATGACGCAGAACTCGATCGGAGCTCTATTTGTGTGAGTCCATCCGGCTTACGCTTGCGTCGAGCTGCTTGTTTGAGCTGTTCAGACTAAATTTAGCAGTATGACAATCTTTCTCGTAGTTCATTATTGTTCTTGTTGGTTTTTGTTGACGGACCTTGTTTCGCTCTGCCTTGCTTTCTCAAAACATTTAAATTAGTTTTGCTGGTAAGAGCGTATGTGGCAAAGTTTGGACTAGTGTCTATTGTACCTTCCGCATCATACGAGGCGGAAATTTATGCAACTTATTTTTATAGTTCCAGGCAACCCTAAGCCTTCAGCCTGCACCGTTTTGTTTGTTTACCCCAGTAGAAGGGTGGGGAAGTCAATGTGTTGAAGAATATCTACATTTCGAGTCAAAGCCAAAAAAGGCCTTTACTGTATGGATGTAATAGGAACAACCCCACACGGTTTGGTTGCCCATCACACCTTCAATTTCAAACTAATCCGAATTCTCTTTCCTGCAGATCAGAATTCCAGATGGCCAGCAATAGTTTTGTACTCTTCCTCTTTCTGCATGTAATCCTAGATTTGCGCAGCAGAAACTTTAGCAGTGGCGTTCCATGGCAAAAAGTCTCCTCACATTAAGGAATCACAGACGAAAGTGCCAAAGAGCGCACGACAAAATTAGTGACTTAATATGCCATGAAACATGTTCTTTGAGGGGCTGGTGCGAAATTCCAAATCCGTTGTTGGTACATCATATCGATTGTAACCCGAACGATGAACAGAGAAGTCTAATACAAATAAACGATTCTATTACTCGTTACACTCTAGTATTCGTAAGCAATTTTCTACAGCAGGTGCTTCTTATTGTAGCATGTAGAACTGCTCCCACAGTTTCTGTCTGTGGAAACTATCTTTGATTCGTATGCAGCATCTTGGTCAGATTATCGCACCTTGTTCTAATTACAAGGGAAAGATTGAGCATGGTTTTAATATTTTTAGTTATTGCTGCAAAGGTAGGCTCTCTCCACTGTTTCTATCTGGAGTGCAGCTATTGCCAATGCAACGCAGTGCAGAACTTGTCGTATTGCAGTTTCACCAGTGTGATTCATCTGTGCCGACCAAATAACCTTTGCCTGTGACTCCACCACTTCTGTGACCAAACTCTTCTCATAAGATGCAATAGCAGAGTCGAAAGAATTTGATATAGTTCTCAGCTGTGGAGCCCCGACAACAGCAATTTCTGCCATTTTCTCTACTCGTTCGCTCCAGGTCATCTGATTTCTTTCTGATTCAAGACATTGCAGAACTGACGCACACACTTTTGTGGCAAATACCGCAAGCAATCGGCTTCCATCTTCGACTAGATCGGCTGCTCGTTTCTCAGTCCACCCTCCATCTACGTCAATATTTTTTTTAGCCTCCGAAATAACAGATAGAGCTGCTGCTTCAGCATCAACAAATTCAGAACTTTTCTCGTCCGCCTCGCTCCGAGCAGCCGCATTTAGACGTTGCAAGACATCGTCCAAAATCAACTTTGCATCGTCAAGTTCTGCCATCACTTTTGCATCCAGGTGGACCGAGTCCTTCATCTGCGCTAAAGCTAAATCTCCAATCTCTTTTACTCTGAAAACACATTCGGCTCCCCCATTCTGTTCGAACGCAGAGTCAAACTGTTTCTGCAACGCAAAAAGCCGAGTAACTTGTTGATCTTCTTTTCTCTTCATTGCATCAGTTGCAATAACATCACCATGAGCTGAGGCTAGAGACATGTGCGAGCTTTTCGTATTCTTGGGAGTAAGACTCCCAGAAAGATCCTCTGTTGGCGGCTCTGTCTTCTCATTCGTAGAGTTGATCAATAGTCCTTCAGGTTTGTCCTTCATTCCATGTAGATGAACTACTTCGCTTTTCTTCACGCTGAGATATTCCAGTGGGGGAGAATTTGGGGCCCTATTCTCCAGGCGATGTACACCGTCCCCAAGACCAGAACTCGTCGTACTGTCTTGGTACTCAAAGTCTGCATCCTTATTGCTTGGCTTTAGGAGAGTCTCAGCCTTATATATGTTCCCATGACTACCATCATCTGTTTTAGCCTTTTCAATGTCCGCCCCACTTTTCAAAACTTCTGAATCTTCCTCTCGACCATTGTGGGCGTCAACAAAGACGTCCTGTACTAGACCATCGACATTTTCAGCGCTCTGCATCGGTTCAGGTTCTAGTCGTCCTTTAGGTACTTCGACCTTGTCTTGCGATTGCGATGGGCTTTCAAACGTTGCCATTGCTGCAGCCGCTGCTCGCCGAACAACACTCCAAGCGTCTGCCAGGGCCATGTGTATAGAGGACTGAGATGAGTTCGTATTCATGGGGGGCATTACCTCATCTTCATCAGCTTCATCTTTGCGAGAACGTTGAGATGATCTGACAAAGACACAAGGAGATGTGTTTCCAACAAATGCTGTGGCCAGACCTGCTTCGGCAGCTCCCACTCGATGTGATAACCACACACACCAACTGCCGGGTCGAGGGCGTCTTCGCGTCGAAGCACGGGGCAAGGTACCTGCCGAAAGTCTCAACCGCCCGACGACTTCTTGAGAATAACGCCGTGGAGGGTGGTTTCCGTACTCGGTTGCCTCTTAGTCCATTAGAAGAGCTTCGGCTACGAAATCCATATTTGTGCGTCTTCGAATGTTGAGACACAAACATCAATGCGACGCGCTGCAGGTGCACCAATCTTTCCGTTCACGCATGCTCATCCAAATGACATCTCGAGTACGAACTCCTTGACAGCATAGCTGTTTGGGGCCTTTAGTGTAGCGATATCTGGCAATAATCACGATGATGTGCCGGGCCGGTAACAGTGCATGCAAATGCGAGAGGTCTACAGATGCTTTGGCCCGCACTTCAAAAAATCATGATGTAACGATGTGATTGAGCTCAACCCGTTGATAATTTGAGGTGAAGCAGGCTGTGTCTATGCATTTCGTAACAAACCGACATACTTGACGTGTGGAAACCGCAAAATCCAACTTCCCTTCGAGGTTATGCCACTTGCTTGTTCGTATTGGATGTGTGCTGTTATATGTGCATGTGCGGGAGTAGGCTAGAAATCAACAATTTCAAAACAAGCAATTTGTCCAGTACCCAAATACATTTCAAACAATCGTTACAACAGACCTCATTCTCGAACTCAAGTTGACACTCTCGAATCACATGGCAGAGTCTCGTATCGGCAGCGCACGAAAAATTCCCACAGCACTATCCATGCTGTCCATCATATCCAGGAGTAAGATTTGCAGATTAATTGATGCATTCCGACAGAGTTTGTAGCGGGGTTGTTTGTGGAGCCGAAGCTCGCAAAAGCGCTTTCAAAAATTGGGGTTGCACAAGCAATTCTGGTTGATCCATTCGCTCCGCACTGTACGAGTTTGGTCTGTATTTCAGATTGAGCTTATGCATATAAAACTTCTCTATAGAACCACCTATTGGCGTCTTTTCATGTAGTTACATCTCGTTGAAGATGATGAGAAATGACTGTCACCTTCAACGGTTTGTTGCTTACGTGCAAAATTATCATTTGACAGTTTCATTGAACCTACAGTATAGTGTTTCATATAGATCTACTCGTGCTGTAAGGAAGTATTGCGCTGATTACGACATTGCTTTCGCTCGACAATTGTATTTGAGTGACACCTTAACGGGGAAGGTGATCCGTGATGTCCAATGACAGAAATGTACTCAAAACCCTGCATTACATGGTGAATATATAGATGGCAGATTGTAGTTGTTTGATAGATGCAATACACAATTACAATTGCTACGTGTATTCCTCAGCAGAAAAGCAATTAACATTTTAGATTTGGGTCCTTTTTACAAGGTCAGACAAAGGCAGTCTGGCACGCAACGAGTTCAGAAAAGGGTTTACATGGCTAATCTCCCAAGATCGAGATGTCTCTACGACCACAAAAATCCACATTCGTCACCACAAGCGCTCGGCAGGCCACTGCATTCCTCTACACAGTGTCCTGATTAGCAAGCGGCTCTTGACTCTGGACTACCTGCACTGCTCCCACGTTTCCTCCTAACGCTTGCGCTTTGGGTGAACATCCGCAAGCCGCTCAAGCTGCTTCTAGTCCACGATGACGGTTTCGCCAGCTTTTACGGCGCCAGCTGTTACTTCGTCCTTTAAGGGCACTCGCGGCAATCTCATAATCTCGCGTCAGTCGCGGCCTCACGTCGTCCCGAAGAGCACACCCTTACGGCGTGCCCCGCGGATGGCTGATGATGGGAAGCAAGGTTTTTTTTCCAACCCATTTACTAAGAAGCCCGAGCCGCAGGAACCCAGTTCCGCATTCATGGAGCCACAGGCAGGCGACCCGGGATACACCCCGCTTGCGCCGGTCCCGAAAGGCTTTGGTATGACGAAGTCGGATGGTGGCAGTGAGAAAGAGACGGATGCAAAGGACAGCAATGCTGGTCCGAAGTCGCAGACGGGTGGCAAGAGTAGTGGAAATGACTCGACGAAGGAGGAATCAGGGGTTGTAGCTGCTGCAAAGGGGGCCGCCAGGACAGCAAGCAATCTGCCTGTCATGGCTGGTAAAAGCGCGAAAGGGGTGAAGCGCGGGTTAGATTTGTTGCGCGACGATCTTCTGAGGAATGCCCCGGAGCGAGCAGGCGTCGGCAGGCAAGATGGGGATGCCGTCACTATGCGACCGGTTGCGGGTGAGCCAGGCTACAAGCCGATGTCGTATCAGACTGTCAAAGTGTCTGAACTGGGCATTTCTCCATTCACGGATGATGCTAATGCAGTCGGAAAGGTGGGTGGTATAGATGCTGTAAAGAAGGCAGCTATGGATGCGAAAAAGGGGACGAAGGCGAAGGAAATCAAGAAGGCATTGCTGAGTAAAAAGGATGAGGAGCGAATGGACATTAAAAACGAAAAGCAGGCTGGGGCGACGACGGTTGTGTCAAGTGCGTCAGCGTCGCCTCAGCCGAAGGCTGCATCAAGTGCGTCAAGTACGTCAACTCCGCCGAAACCGAAGGCATTCGACATTCCTGATTATTTGAAAGCTATTCCGGAGGACACTCCGAGAAAGGGAATGACCTGGAAGAACTACATTGGGCGTTAAGGGGTAGCGTTAGGGCTGAGTTTTCGTAAGTACCGTTGAGGCAATGTCAGCTTGCTGTTATGTGTCCTCTGTATACTTGGGGGGTGGGAGTCCTGCAAATTGCTATCCAAAGGCAGGGGGGGGGGGGGGGGGGGGGGGGGGTTGTG
>JAUKWC010122036.1:0-22393 GCA_032356245.1 Endocladia muricata
GTGTGATACGTCCATGTGTCAGACCCCTCATTGTGAAGTCTTCACGGAGACAGTGACAGCACTGTAATTCCATATCTTCAACACCTGCCTGCTTTCATTGCTGTCTTGTCCTCATCCGAGGTGAACGCAAAGGTTGACCTCATGAGGTTCCACATGTCGGCCTTCCTGCACTTCGTCACTGCAGCAGACGACGAGGCCTCAGTGGCGATTGAAGAAATTGCCACGGTAAAGAGCAAGACGCACAGTCCTAGCAGTTACTTCGGCAGTTCCATCGTGAGCGATGACCTGGTCTCTCGCGAGCTGGGCAGCGAGCAGATGAAGGATATAATGCGCGCAGCGCTGTCGATTGCGTTGCTGACATGAAATGAGAACAGGACCGGGGATATCGGGGATGTAGCCCTGACGCCGAAGAACTATGGGGTTCCCCGTATTGTTGACGACAAGTTCAATCCCTCTAAGGTCAGCAATGTTCGGGAAGTGTTTTCGCCAAGAACCGCTTCTGTCGGCCGCCCCGGACCATCCCAGGTTCTCGTGTTCTTCCCCGTCACCAACGTATGCCACTCGAGGTGCGGCAGCGTACGTGTATTTGCTTACAAGAATATAGATCAAAGCGGAAATCGTCTCGCGCTTGCTCTGGAATTGCAAACCTCGGGCATGGATAAAGCTGGCGAACGCCATTGGAGTTATGGAGTGCGACACATTAGTCGGACACTACCTCCTGTGTCGTCCACGCGTCTAGCACTTTGTGGCTTCAAAATCACATGCTGATAGCTTTGCACCCATCATGCAGGAGAGTATGCTCCCAGGGATTGGGCTGCCAAGCGAGGAGGAAAATACAAGCAGTATGGTAGCTTGGAGCCGAGGTGCGGAGACAGATGCGGCAATGCGGGCGGGTACTGTTGAAATATGTGCGTGCGCTCAAGTGGCCCAACGAGAGCCAGCGTCTGTGGCTCAGTGGTCAACGATTTTTTGAGGTTAATTTTTTCAGGTACCAGCCTGCTTCTGTCGAGCTTCCAAGACACCATTATAAACGACACTTTGTAAGATGTCAAGCTCCGCAGCAGCTGGTCGTATCTGGATCGCTTTGAATCGCAAGATGACCACTTGCCAAGGGTCTTTGCCGACTTCGGCGGGGATATCCGGGAGGCCTTGTAGCTTCAGCGTGAGACCCTTGAAGATGATGCTGCCTATTCAGAAGTTATGGAGGTGGACTCAGAGCTGTCGGATGCATATTTCGAAGAGAAAAGACCGCGTCGTCGTCGGCGGGTGTGAATGCCGATCACCACGCTTAGTATATGACTATCCGCACAGCTTCCTCGTTCGTGGTGTTCCTGGCTGGAAGAGGAGATTGAGCTCAACCTGCAGAGTAGGGGCAACGAAAGGCGGAATGTTGTGGCACACAGTCGTACATAGCAATCTAGTGAGGCAGTCGGGTCCACTCTTAACCCATTGGTGGCGGAGCTGAAAGACCCCATTCGTGAAGCAGCAAAACCAGCCAACCGCTTTAGCCCGTCTCCACCGCCTGGAGAAGGTTTTCGAAGAGTCGCTCCCCGACGACAATCCATCGTCCAACCTTCTCGCGAAGTCGCTCGGCGTGACGCAGGTGGACTGCCGTCTCCAGAGCTGCACTTGTCACGACGTCCTCAATCATCACGCTCGCGACTTCGGAGAGTGCCTGGAGGGTAACGCTCAGCTGCTGTTGACGGACCGTCCTCTCAACACCACAGGCCAGCGGGTTGCGAACAGATCTGCCCATGATGTCTTCACCCACACGGACAAGGGCGCCTTCCATCCCAACATTGAACGCACTGCTTGCTAAAACCGGCCACGGAATCAATGTGTGTAGAGGTCTACCATTCAGCATGTGGCTTTCACCCCTCAATCATTGGAGCTGCAAGGCGTACGACGAGGTTAGTGACGGGGCCAGTGCTTCGGGTTGGATGCAGCATAAGGACTGCGTGTTCAACGCGGAGGACCTGCCGATGGTCCACGTCCGAGCTCGAGGTCATTACACGCAAAGTCCGGGTATGACACGATGTCGCCACGCCTCAGTCACGCAATGGGCTGTTTGATCCGGGCGGATGACTATGCCGCTCGAAGTGCAGCTCGCCCGGGTCTGCTCGCGTAGCGGCGGGTACGTGCAGTCTTCCCACGCAGCAAGGACGAGCTGTATTGATGGAATCTAGGGATTGGAGCGACGAGAGGTGGTCAAAGGAGCTGACCAAGGGAGTGGCATGAAGACGCTTTGACCTGAGTAGAAGAGCATCAAGTGCATGAGCGAGCTCGTGTTGCAGTATTTGACACCGGGGGACCTTGCAGTGAACCTGTTTAGTGGTACTTGCGCGCTTGCAAAAGCATGCGTATGGCTTTCGAGACGTCGCCGTCTCGTGAGGTGCGACAACGATCACGACTGTGCAAGTCAAGCTCTACTGAGCTTGGTTAAAGCATTTTTCGAAAGAGTTGTGAGCACTGCGTACGACATTGGTGGTTCTCCGCGGGTTGTGGAGCATGCCATAAGGTACTTGAACGGCGTAAAATGGAATATGTCTGCCAGAATGGGGAGCAACCACGCGAGTGCTCCTGCTGAGTGTCCCCGGCATCAATGTCTACCGGACTACATAGTGGGGTTTGTTGCAAACCACGCCAGGGATGCCATGCTTATCCTGTGCTTTTTAGGGGCATCGGTGGACAGCTAACTGGACAAGTACCATGCCCTGCTGGACACGCAGGGCCCAGTGTTATTACGGGCGATGGAAGCGGTGGCGACGAGTGTGGTCGTGCGTCCGTCGACGGTTAGGAACGAAGGTGTGGGGCTTGGGTTGTTGGCTGACAAGGTCTTCTTGATAGGAGCGACTATCCTACATTTCTATACGACGTTCCTGTACGCCGACTTGTGTGAGCGCGCGTGGAAGAGGACGAAGATCTACGGTGGTAGATTTTTGTGGGTTGACGAAAAACATTTCAACTGGGTAGCTCTTCTCGTTGAAAGGGGGACAGAGCACCGTGAAGGTCCGAGGCATAAGGTGTACATTGTACTGGCACTTTGTTATATGGCCGGGTTTGTGATTGACGCCCGGTACTTGCCTGGGGATGAGGAGGAGCGAAATAGAGGTACTTCTCGAGCGCGAGACATAAACGTGGAGTTCCACAAGGCTCAAGGGGAATTCTCAGAAAGAGCTCTACATTCACTAGACACTAGTACGGTCCGTGCGACGCGTGAGATTGTGAACGGCGAGAAGCTCCTGACAAACTACGGGGATAAGTTTGGTACCTGTGTACATGGTAGGAGCTTCCAAATTACCATGCACATAAAGAAACTGGGGCACTACGTGCCACTTTGAGAACCAATTCCGGCCAGCAGGCCACACGATACTGTCTGAGAAAGACTCGTGCTCAACCGCAAGAAAGATCGCCAAGAAAACGGGGCTTCTTTGGGGCCGCTATAGGAGGACACATAGGATTGACAAGTAACGAAAATTTCAACTAGGGCGGTGTCACTCGTGAGAGTAGCTGAGGTATACAGTTGTGGAAACACATGAGCAGATGAATGTCCTAAATTTAGGCTGAAAATCAACATCCATCTGCCCATGTATTTTCACGCGTGCATATCCCAGCCCCTGTCACTAGTTATACCCCACCGATCTTGAACTTTATTTACCTTTCAACGTCACGAAATACACGGTTCCCATCTCTCTCTGACGTCGAGTTGAGGTTCAGTTTGTTTGAACGCTTCGTGTAATACGTGTCAGACCTGTTCTGCACGAGAAGTGTGTGCCTCTCGTTCTGCACGGGTCAACTGTAGCACAGCTACGGCAGGGATGGAGTGATTTCTTGGTTTCTGTACCCCGTGCTTGCTTTCAAGGAGAGGTGCGCGTACATTGTAGGAAGAAAGTTGTTCTGTATGCATGGATGCCGACTCGACTGTAGGCCTCAGCCTAGCGCTGCAATTCGCAACAACTTTGCTCAGCCCATGCGGTGTTAGATGTATGAATTCGTACACACATTAACCTATGATGATTCAATTCACAAAGCAGGCTCTACTGCACGAACGCAATGCGAAGGATAGAACCACTACGTTTGAGCCCCGCGTTACGGTTACACGTCTTATGTTCGGCAAGCGCTAAACTAATGTCATCCAGCAGCACTCGTGCAATGTGCCACGCCTTTCGCGGATTAGATATTAGTCTTTGTTTGCGTTCCATTATGTTTATAGTACTGTCCGATAGATGAACGCAGATTTTTTATATCATTTCTCGCCATAAACCGTCGTCAAGATTCTGTTCGAGGCAGTGCAGCCGGGCATCACTGAGCATAATACTCAGTTTCCTACAGCCGAAGATGGTGCGTATTGCGATTAGCAGCCTTTAGTGCAGTTGCGCAAAATCGCTCGGAAGGCAATGAAGAGTATGAAGGATCCCAGGTGAGCATACTCACATGAGGCAGGCTATAGGTCATCATGTGATATTGAGATGGGTAACGTGCGATGCGGAACTGCAGTGTACTGCACGATTCGTAGTACAAGCTGGATGTTTTACTAGGAAACGGACTGTGGGTAGTCGATGGGTGCGTTCACTGCAGGCGGGAGCTCAAAACATTTTTTCTGGAAGCCGGCGTTTATTCGATAAATCGCTATACTGCACCAAATCCACGTTTTGGAATGCCACGGAAGTCAGCACTCTATGGTACTTCAAACTTCACAGTACCGGTGGATGGTTTACTATGGTACTGCACCCGATCTACGTCCGCATCCATTTTCGAGAACACAGACATAGCACTCTCAGGCAATACAAACTCCCAACAGACAACAGAAACGGTCAAATCGAACCGCGGACAGACAAAACCAGCGAGTTGAGCGACGAGCGATACATCACAGAAGACCATTGGCACTCAATGTACAACCTCAGGACCAGGGCGGTTGAGGCGAAGCGACTTGTTCGAAACAACGAAATAGCTGATACGAAGACTCGCAGCGGACGAAGCGGTTTGGAGATAGTAGCTAAGAGGAAGACGCATATTGACCGGGACAGAGAAAAGAAATCGAGTTGCAGATGGTCACTCTAGGCCCATCAACTGTCGAAAATACGGTTTGGTCGTGAGAAGGAGAGTAAGAAGCAGTATGCCGAGACACATGAAAGAAATAGAGTAATGCGAAGTCTCGCTGGTTTCTACTTTGATTCCGTGCCCATCAAGCGCTTATATAATGGCGAGCTGCACGTCGCCATCACTGCTACAACAGCCGCAGTGTGTGGTGTGCTACTCATGCGCATACACTATCCGATCAGCACACAATTAGAAATACTACTCTGCTATTATATTGTCGCTACTACTATTAAATCTTCGAACTACAGTACATATCCAAACTGCGACCACAGCGGTAGTGCTGGAATCATCCCAATGAAGCATGTGATAATCATATTGCTTGGCCGTTTGAATTTTCAGGACACCGGTGTGTGATACGTCCGTCGGTTAGCCCAACGTCGGTCAGTGATGTGTCCTCTCCACATCGGTCGCGGTGCATGAACCTTGACTGTGAGAGTACAATAAGTTCATACTGCCAAAAACTTCCGGATGCGTCATTGTCGCGTTTCTTAAAGCAGGACGCGTCTACGTGCCCGCTACGTTTGCAATACGTGCAATAGCGGGGCATTCGGTTGGAATGCCTCGCGGCATTCGGCGGCAGAGCAGAACTAGGGGCTTCCATCGTGTTATTATGAGCGCGCTCAGCCATGAGCTGTTCCTCCTGAAGTAGGTGGCTCCTCACGAACTCGAATGTAATGGCCTTTTCACCACTCATGATGTCAAAGGCGACTATGGGATACTCGAATCGATCGGAATATCCGCACAAGATGGTTATGGGCACATTCTAATCGCCAACCTAAATCTCCACGCTTTTGAGATCCGAGGCCAACTGCCTCACTCGATTGATGTAGACCAGTACTCCCGCATCTGGTGCCATCTTCGCAGAGTAGAAACTGCGCCGAGCTGTAAGTTTATTGGGAAAAGTGCGCCGTTGGAACACATTCTGAATATAATTCCACATTTCGGCCGCACTCTGATCTTCACGCACGTGATTAATATGGTCGTCCCTTGGATTCAGCCCGATTACGGCTCTTGCCTTTACGTCACGTGTGCGCGAGGTCAAGAGTTCAACTGGCTCAGTTGGCGGTTGTTTAGAAATAGTGTCATGGGGCTTGCGAAATACTACCAGCAGCTCCATTTTCTGCTTCCAAACAGGGACTTTATCACGGCTGAGCTTCTCGATCTTCAAACCGCCAGAGTTTTCCATCGCAGAATGATTGATATGCGGAAGATAGCCTCAGGGCGGCGTTGACGACAAAAGGCGGAACTAGGTCCACTTAGTGGAGAATGGTTACAAGAACCTGCACAGGTCGAATCTTCGCGTCCCTAGTTAGACTCTCCGAGTAAAGTGCGATTTCAGCAACAGACGGCGTCACTCTGCGCAAATCAGAGATCAACGCAGCGAACCCATGTACTGATTTAGCGTGTGTGTTCACTGAGGCTCGAAGCGTTAGTCCCCAGTAAGACTCTCTGGGTGAGGACCGTTTTCAGCTTCCCACCGCTGTGTGCGTCAATCACAACAGTGGTGCCTGTTGGTCGTACGACTCGTCCCAAGGAGGTTCCTAACTGCCGAAGCAGTGCTCGCCAGTTGATGCAAGCCAGAGTTTTGCGGACACAATCGCACGGCGTGCTACACGAGCATTATCGTCAGTAGCTCGCAAGAACTCTGGGTTCCGGAGCACAATACCCAATCTCAAAGAAAGCACATCTTTATTCAGGATCGGGCACAATAATGTCGAATCACTCTCAACAGACTGTCACCTGCAGGTACTGAGCGCCAACGTCACGACACCACAGCCACTACGCTTCCAGCACTCTCTCTGTGAAGCCCGAGACGTCTCACCGCAAGTACAGCGCAGACAGAAGCGCATCGTCAGTTTGCGTCGCCGGACTTCCGTCATCAGAGAATGTCCGATTTTCTCATTTCAGGCACTGCACACTCACGGAGACGTCAAAACTACACCTTGTTATCCTGCCCGCAGGTGGTGTGAATACCTACTAATCCAGCGCTCAGGTACCACTTTCAGACACTGCTGCCTCCCAACAGTCAACAGCGACAGTCCACCAAGACAGCATGGAAACAGAAGTAGCGGATCCAAAGACAGAACGACGTGGCACGGCAGAAAATCGATCACGGCAAAAAAGCTCAATAGCAACAGAGGTGGACGCAACGAAACTCGCAATTGAACAACAGCAGCGATTCAAACGGAAAGTGGCGTGGTGCAGGATAAATTGGCCCATGACCATGGACCACGACACCAACGGAGGTAAGGGCCAACATACTCCCAAGCAAACAATAACGACGAATCCAAATGCAAAATGGCGCGGGACGGCCGAGAATCGGCCCACGACGACAGAACTCAGCTCTAACTGAGTGGGGAGCAGACACGCTCGCACGATCGCGAAATGTCTGAGAATAACGACTTGAGAAGAAAGGTTGACTGAATAGTTTCGGTGGCGATGACGAAGATGGAATGAAGGATTTGCAGCAAGATGCAGAAAGATAGAGTTGCAAATAGTATCTCTGGTCGCACAATCCAACGAGAACATGCTATGTTAGAGGGAAACGGGAGATAAAACCTGAATGCTGAACATGAGAGTCGAAGGAAAGTAATGCTAAGTCTTGCTGGTTTCTACTTTGAGTCCCAGCCCGTCAAGCACTTGCATAGTGCCCATTTGCACGTCTCCATCACCGCTACGACAGCCGTAGTTTGTGCTGTGCTACTCATGCGCACACACTATCCAATCAGCACGCAGACTGTAGTACCAATCTGCTACTAAACTGTCGCTACTACTGTCACATCCTCGGAATACACTACATATTCAAACTGCAAACACAGCTGTAGTGCTGAAGTCTTCCACCTTCAGCATGTGATACTTACATTGCTTGACCGTTGCATCTATCAACACACCGCTATTTGATACGTCTTTACGTCAACCGCACGGTGTTCGTCCCTCCATGAGCCCTATGTCGGCCAGGGCGAGTCAAACTCGACAGTGACAGTACTGTAAGTTCGTACTCCGAGTATCAAACAGCCTCACTCTGTAGAAATCAGAGAATGAAGAAGCAAACCTGCGAGCTAATATACTGCTTGCGATCACAAAGGGATGAACCCTTGGTCCTCAATGAGACTCTCTGAGTTAGGATCGTTTTCAGCTTCCTGCCACTGTGCGCGTTAACCATGACAGGGATGTGTGTTGGTCGTACGAGTCGCCTCATGGAGGTTGCTAGCAGTCAAAGTAGTGTTGACCAGTGTACCCAAGCTATACTCTTGCGGAAACGCGCGCACGGCATGCTGGAGAAGCACGATCGCCATTAGCTCGCAAGAACTCTCGCCTCTGGAGCACAGTACTCTTGCTCAAACGAAGCACATCAATCTTTAAGATCCGGCACGACACTCTCGAATTTCACTGCACAGACTTTCACATGCACGTCCTGAGCACCAACGTCACGAAACCCTCTTCACTGCTCTCTCCGCAGACCTCAGACCGTTATCTAGTTGAAGCTTGGTATGAGCCGCAAGTTCAGAGCGCCGCCTTAGCTCAAGTTTCCATTCTTCCGTCAAAAGACAAACTCCGGGCCAGCCGGTTCAGGCACAGCACTCCCACAGACATGCCACAACACGAACTGCCATTCTGGCGACAGGTGATGTGGATACCAGGCATTCCACCGCACAGGTACAACTCTGGCAAATATTTAACTCGTAACAGAGCCAGCTTACTCAGTTCGCAAACTGAGACATTTACCACACACCCAGAGCCAAACCGCGCGGTACGACGGAAAATTGGGGCATATTGCGGGTAATTTCAACACCGACTACATGGACATGACAGATTTGAAAACTGGGACTCGAAACGGTCGATGGTCTTCGAAGATAGTTACGGAAACGAAAAGATCGGAAACTGCGGCCATAAGGAATTGGATCAGATGACAGAGGGGAACTCTTGGGCCATAACCTGTTTGAGATCATGAAGTAGTGGGGCCAACCACTGATCCAATGACCTGCTCATTTGGATGAGGCTGAGCGAGTACGCACTCGTATGTTCATTACAACTGCCGCCGCACCTATCTTCATTCGTTATGTAGAGTCTCCAGCCCTGCAAGATGGGTCGTTTTTGGTTCGCATGCCTATCCCTCGAGTGTCATTATCGCTAGCATCCACCATGACGATGTTTTCTTCTTTGATACCTACTACAGCCAGTACTTGTGGCTGACGCATACCGTTCTCCATATCACTCTTTGATCGAAGATCGCACTTATTCCGTCCAGCACCCCAATCAGACAAATTCCAGACATGGGACCTTCCCTTTCTATTGCTGCTGGAACCCATACTGTTTCACATTTCATATAATACTTCCAAGTTCTTTGCACAATTGCTTCGAACCGAGAACCCGTAGTACCCAAGTTAGATGTCTCGGCTCTTTCCACTCCCCAGTTGCAGCCATATATCCTGCACTTAGGGCGAGACCACCACAAGACACTCTGCATCTCTGAGCGTCTCCATTTCCGACATGAGACTATCATTCTTCACCTTAGAACTTCATGCCCCCTGCCCTCACACATGAGGATGAATATACCACGTCTTGGATTTCCTGCGCTTCGTATGGACTGCGAACGTTACTGCCATCCTTTAGAGCCAAAATACTTCATCCCCTATTTCACCTAAGCAGACTGCCGGGAAGTAGTGGGGAAACGGCACGGCTAGTCATTCAGCCATGTAACAGTTTCTCGTAGTGTATGCGTCGAACTACGGATCGACCTGCTGTTAGCAGACTTGAGGTATCGTGGAAGAAACTTGGGACTGTCCAGCCATCAAATGTAGAGCTTTGTATATCTCATTATCTGTAGGCCGATCCCGGGCCTCCTCTACGCCTCCCATAACATACCCATGCGATCTGGTTCAAGAGTTTAGCGCTCGTAAACATATCGTTCGTCGCCAAATAAAGTCCTTTCCGATGATAAGCACATCTTCTGTTGTGCACGGATACTCAGACGACATCATGACGACATGCTTGACAAACGTTACATGAGGGCGCCCTCTGAACTATGTCGTGACAAATGTTCTCTGCGCATCGGAAGTGCAGTTGGTTTAGCTTCCATCTGTAGCTTCATGATGTGTTTAGAATTATTACCTACCCTAATTCCTTGAAAGAAGGGTTCTGCATCTAAACATCAGCTGTCCTAACTTGAATCATTTACATTCGCAGTTCCTGACACCATCGAAACTTATTCGCTGAGTGGAGTTGACACCTTCGCTGTCAGCAATGATTTTGGCGACAAGTACGTAAAAAGTTACCACTCGAGTGCTCACGTATCTAAAGTGCTGCATTTCGTTGCGCGATATTCCAGATCTAAACCTACCAAAATCAAGTTGAGCTTCATTCCTGACCCGACTCTTCCCAGTTAGGATACTCTCCAGAAAGCAACCCAGAACCAGTACTCTGCCATAGTACAGTGGGCAGCCCCAAGGACTGAAGGATATGGGTCATTTTACTACCGCCTCTAGCGCTCTTCCATTTGCAACTTCCGCACTTGTACTCTCTCCGATAGGATCGGTGGTTGCTCATCCATAATGCTCGCAGTGAATCCACGGAAATGAATTGGTTCTATGTAGTGCTGCACCAAGACACACCGTTCTGCGGTTATATACCCTTACCAGTGTATGGACGGCGACTTCTTTTGGCACCTGGACTAACTTTTCAGTGTTTTCGTACGCTCCATTTAAGTATACTCACTGCAACGGGAGGTGTCCGAAGTTGATTTCATTGTCAGCAGCTAGCCTCCTCAAGTCTTGTTGTACGGTCTCCATTCGCTGTTGCTCTGATGAACATCCTCCTCATATAATGGTCTTTTGTTCTCAAGGCAAAACCTTGTCAAGTGTCCTATACTTCCACACTTAGGGCACACGATATTATCCAGAGATTCACTGCCGTGTCTTTGAAAATAATCGTCGTATCTTCCTTTGTGACACGTGCTGTTTTGCGCGATTTGTCGTTCCTTACTTTCTTGTACCAATTTTTGTGCTCGCTTTTGACAGTCGTCAATATTCATAGTACCAGTGCGGAAATCATGAAATATTTCGCGACAGATATTCACAAAAGACTGCAGACTGTACTGCGGTCCTCCAATGAACATCGCTGAAATCCAGTCTTGGTAGAACCATACAGATTTTCCAGGAACTATATCCTGCTCTAAGAACCTCGCCACGGATCTCTGTCGTTGGTCTTAATGTAACTGAGTAAATGATCGAGAGCTGTCTTTGCAATCCAGCCGTACTGAGCGCGTTGCCCTCGAGCTATTCCTCAAGCTTCGATGCTCTGGAGTTTAAAAACTTGCTTTTCACTGCATGTATTAGTTTCAATGCAGCTCTTTGTGACGCCACAGTCAACATTTCTTCTCTCGAAGCCATCCCAAAAGAAATCGGTTTGCGTAGACGCTCAGAGCCTCCGGTGTGACAGGTAATTTGAAGTACTCGGTAGTAGAGACCGTACGTCGCACCATCCTTCGTAGTGCAATGCTCTACTACTATGTCTAAATTGATGCACCAGTGCCTGAAGTAATACTCTATACCGTAGGCTAGCAACTCAACTAGAGCATGTTACTATGGAGAACAACCTTTGCACAGAACGTGCAGCTTCGCGTTGCGAAGTAGAGTAAGATGTATCTCAACAGGCATGAAAGATATATGGAAGCAGGCAGTACCCAGAAAACGACTAACGCGAAGGATTATGGCTTCACAGACTGCGGTTACAAGAAGGAAGAGTCTGAGGCCACGTTATGCGTGATGTCCAGATGAAAGATCAGTATCCTAATAGAGTAATCTACGTTGATGGCGGGCTCCCAGCGGGGGCAGATATACGACACCTCACCACCCACGTACTCTTTCGCGCCGTCGAAAAAAGTTTATGCTCCGTCCTTACAGTCGGTTTCGACTATCCCGGGAAGCCGCGCAGCCGATGTAGGTCGGAGAATAACTTATTGCTCTGACGCTAAGGTAGTGCACCACCAACAGCAGTAGAAAATTGGAGAATACCTACTCCCGAAGCGGAGGACCAGGTCCGTAATAGAACTCGAGGCCGGGAGAGTGCGCGCTGTGGGCCTACCACCGTATGAAATAGCCAAGCGCGGCACGTCGAGAGGAAGAATGCGACAGACGCTTACCGAGAGAAGCATAAAGCCTCGGCGGAGAATCGCCATTCGGTGGCCCGTAGCGACGTCTCGTAACGCTGAAAAGAACGCGACCGTTTGACGGGGCCGCTGATCAGAAGAGGCTAGCCAATATGCTGTAGAGGCTTGCCAGGATGGCGTAGACTCTATATTCAGCTACTGTCTTACCAACGACTTCTTCCGACAATAGAAACTCGTCTTAATAAACATATTCCTACCGATTCCCGCGCCGGCAGCTAGTCTGCATCACGAAACAGCAACTACGACTTGACATAAGAGTTAAAACCGGCAATTACCTTGACATGTACACCGGAAAAACATATGAAATGAACGCCGATAAATCGACATCAGAAATGCAGGAACCTGCATAGCTGTGCCACTGGGGTCTATACCACGCGCGTGGCAAAAGCACACGTTGGCGCAACAGCGTCATAATCTGCCGCCCCTCGGGTACGTAGATTATAAACGGAACAACTTCTCGCTATAGTTTCGCTGTGGGTGTAACCCAGCTCCAACAGTCAGCTTTCTACCTCTCGCGCGTCCATAGTCCCAGTTTGCCCGATCAAGGTCGCATATTCGTTTCTATACTTCCGTGTTCTTTCGAACACGCCTCATTTGGCCCTTCAATGTCGTTCACGCCTGTTGCAGAGTCCAGAGGTGGCACTCATATGCTTGCATTCCTGACGCCATCCCTCTATGTATGGCAACTCTGTTTTGTAAGAACGCCTGTAGCGTTTAACCCAGCTACAGCAAATACATTCATCGAGCAAAGTTTCTGTGAACCTACTCTGCTTTTTTGGGGTCCTCTTGCTCAGCTTCGACGACAGTCTTCGTGCGCATACTTGTCTGGTCTCATATCCTGTTAATGCTGGCCTATGGTAGAGAATTGGTGGTGTTTATTGCACGTGTCTCGGACTCTTAATCCTCCACCTTAAACCTGCAATTATGGGATAGCCCTGAAAGCTCTCTTAGTTGCTTCCCACTACCCGCGACACTAGTACTAGAACTGCTACTATTCTAGCCGATAGTGTCAACACGAGTTCCTAATCGTGTCATAGTATCTCTCACATTGACATGATTGTCTGTAGTGTATCCGAAACCTTCACCATGAGTGTCACTGTATCCTTGTAGCTTCGCCGCAATGTTAGAAATACTCTCTAAGATGTTTACGTGTTTGTTTTTTTCCGTACCTTTCTAATATTCTGCTCTCTTTCCGCAACCAAACACTTTGAAAGTTTCATATCTGTCACGTATCGACCCTCACCCCTACAGCGATCGAGGGCTACTCTCCAGTCTCTGTGAATGTTAACGCATTGATACTTCGGTCTTTCGTCTGAACAACAAGTTCTCATATGTTCCCAAGTTTTCATATACCCAGACTCTCATCATAATACTCCATATCTTGTTCTCTATTGTTGTGACAAGGTTGCAACTTGGTGTACCTGCACAGGACCAACCTACGGATGATAGCCGAGAGCTTCTCCAAATCGTGGTAGCTTCAGCATAAACTTTTGAAGAGCTACACAACCGAGCCTGCGCAACGCCTCAACTCATATTGCACTGCTGTGGCATTTATTCGTTTTTCTAAACAATACCGTTACCTCTGAGTGCCCACTTACATACCCTTCGAGTTGATGGTTGCGCCTGACGAAGAATGCATTTCACCTTACACCCATTCCTTCCCCCTGACACAGTTTACACTCGATTCCTGGCTGAAAAGACCGGTTGTCAATCAATACAGTACTCACAGTAGATGCTACCTCTGCGATGTTCACTCACATGTTCAAGCGCAAGCATACTGAAAAAAAGTAGTATTGTAGACCATGCTTAGATAAGGTCGGCAGCCAGTCATTTTTGCTCATGAGCATGCTGATTGTGTCCTAGTTTTCAACTGCGGCGTTTTCTCTTCTTCTTGATTTCATTCGAATTGCAGAAGATTCTGCTCATCTGGAATGTAATGATTCGTATACACTCCCATTTTGCTGCGTCGAACGAACGGATATTACCGGACGGAAGGGAATTCTACGACCAACACACGACTGAATCTATAGCGGTATGTAATTTGCCGCCCTCCGTGAAACAATTGCTTCGCGTCGCGATGAGAAAAGAAATCACCGTCCTATCATCGCGTTGAAAGAATGCAAACGGGGAGCCGGGCTAGCTCTCTACTCAGTGGTATAGCACATGTCAGAATGGGTAGGTGTCCGTCAATTTTTTCTGTAGAGAGGCCATCATGTATGCCGACTGAAAGTCTTCCGTTCAAAGGTAAAATAACTCGCCTGTAGGGACTTTGACTTGTTCACGTCATTTTCGAGGTTTCCAGAACTGTATTAGTCTATGGCCGTCCCCGAAATATATTCGGACCAGTCTGTGGTGTCTATTGGACAGTATGTTTCGCCTCATGTCAGGTCAACTCTGGCACTACATTAGGTCAAAATTATGACGGCAGTAAATGAGTTGAAGCTACTGGTCTGCATTAGATTTCGAAGGCGTAGTAACTCGACCATCCCCCTTGTGCTCGTGTCGCGATCAAGTACAAAACATATCCATAATTACGTCTCACGACGACGAGTTAGTTCAGCGGTCTTCGGACTACGGGGGAAGCTTCCGTCCACATGTCCGATTCTTGCTTAACACCTTTGCTATTCAAATTCCTCTCCTGAAAACTTGATAGGTTCTGTGCTAGTCTTGTCTTAGGATCCCTTCCAAGAGCCAACTTCATCAGAAGGCAATATACGGTCATATCTTGTAAAGGAGTACTCCGTAGAGACAAGACAGAATCGGGCAAGTCATGTGACGACGACAGATCTGTTCGGTGCTGTGGAATCATCCTCACTTTTGTCAGACATCTGTGAATGACAACTAGAATGGCAACAAGGATCGTGCAACATTATCAGACTTAGGCTTTACTTTTTGAGTTACTCAAACATTTTAAATACTGCTCCTAGTTTCCCTCATACTCAGAACCACGAAACTCATCTACATACTGCTCCGAGCAGTCCCTTCCAGTTTTGGAGTGACTATCGTAATCTTCTCGGCGAGTATTTCCGACACATCCTGAACATTCAAAATCCAATTTCCTTGTGCTTGTACGGGGCCACAGAAAGACTAGTAGGCCTCATTTGATGATGATCTATCAGACACCGGACCCTGCCTTCTGTGAGAGTTAGGCCGGCTCCGAACCCATTATCGAAGTCTATATTGCCATACGGTGTTTCAGCTGCAAACCTCGTACGAACCTGTGATGCTCTGCCGACACTATTTTCAATGAACATGGCTGCCGGCTGCCAGTAGAGCTCATACAAAGCGAGCGATCTGCTCTTTCGGCATCCTGAGTACAGTTTCCATGCTTTAACTATGCAGATGGCCTGTAGAGAGGTGTTGAATCTCATCGCCAAATCTTCAACCACGGCCTTTATGTCACATGCAGGGTCTTCCTGGCGACACCAGTTGCGCCTGTCAACCAGAAACCATGTTCAGCAGTAGTTTTCACATTGTCGTGGAATTTCTATTTCAATGTTCTCCTGGTGACGGTTTTCAGCACGTAAATTCCACCTCTCACTGCATATGTTCTTAGCAGCCGAGTATATTCCGCGTGAGCTGATGAACTAGCATATGTCCCGGTCGACCCACATGACTGCCACGGGTCGAGGCTTAGTGGTGACCAAAGTGACGTGAGAGCCCCTGTCGGCTATTTCCAGACCCGAAAGATGTTCAGGAGGGTATCTCTTTGTTTCAGTCTTTAAAACACCGTTAGAATACAGGACATTCCAGAAAAAGACTTTCCCTATCTCACCTGATGCAAAGTACGAGCCAGTACAGATGACCCAACCGGTGTAGTACTGTGGTTCCACCAGTTTAAGAAGCACAGGCGTGCCATGGTTTTAGCTGCTTCCGAACTGCAGATGGACACTGTCATCGTCTTTTATCGTCAGCGCAAGACGAACCCCAAATCCACTGATACTGCAAAATGCTGATTCGATGTCAATTCCACCTCCTGGCCTCCGGTCAAGTGACACACAACGTGAAACACCAATACAATTCTAGCCTTCTTCTATTTCATACCATCTTAGTATACCCTTATCGATGCATGTGCGCTGAGACGGTTTGACCTTTGTCATGCGGTGGTCATTAATTGTACCAGAAAAGCCTCTATTCAGGTTCCATCTCGGACCCGTAGTCTCCGCGATACTTCTAGCTCCATGACAAGGAATGCAGGTGCGGAGCTGATGGAAACAGTGGCGAGGTATGTCATCCCCAAAACGAGCAGATGGGTGATGCCTACTGCTCATGATACTGCTTCACGAAGTGCGAATGTCACTGAACTGATATCTTTTCATGACGTCTATGCCCCCAAAGAATCACAAGATTTCAACTTTCTCTGTTGTCCCAAAATACTTCTTTCCTAGTCCTCTTTTTCTCGACACAATCATGCCATTTACATGGGGTTGTCGGTACATCCACACCAAGTTGTCGAATGAAGTCAGTAATATAGGGTAAAAGCTCTCAGTTACAATTGTGTCAATTTGATGAATGACTTTCCCAGACGTCGTGCCGGAGAAGCTTTTCATGCCCAGTATGATCTTGGCACGAGTATTAATTGTACCATTCACCTCGATGACCGCTCAAGGTGCATCCTGGATTCTGCCCTTTGTGTCATCGTGACTTTCCCAGTCCACAGATATGACGAGGCCAATGTTAATATCCAATTAGGGACTGCTTGACTCACATCCCAACTTCTTAGAGCTCAGTGAAGCACATAAAGTTCCTCTTTCAGCGGCGTCTTACTTACTTTCTTCTACTCGAATGTTGTTCGTTTGTAGTGACATGACCTTTACCCTGTAGGCAGACTCCCAGCTGATGTACAGATCGATGACATTTCTACCGTTGGTTATGGACTTGCTGACATCTCTGACAGACCTATAGGCATTCATACCCTTCCAGGTTTCACTTTACATCCGTCAACACCTATAGTAGGAGGTCGCGAGGCGAGCGAGAGTATGAAATAGCGATGCAACTATCAGACGGGAGTCAGAAGTCGGAGACGTTGTTTTGGAAAAGTGAGGACTCTTTACGGTATTCGCCAGACTTCGCGCTCATGTTTTTGATGTATTTGGGTAGCTCTACACTTCCCGAGCTATCAAGACTAGGACGCATCGCTTGTGCAAAAAGAAAAAGTAAAACGGATCGTGATGATTTCATATTTCGACGTGTAATTGGGCCTCTTGTACGACACTTCAGCGTCATGTGAGCCCAGATGTCCAATAGGCACCACTCTGCAGGGTGAGTCATACAAAGTGCTCCTCTCTGGTGCCATCGTGCTTTATTGGACACCTGAGATCGTGGAAGATCTCAGGTCGTGCTCACACCCACCAGCCTTCCTTCAAAGTTTTGTTTCTGTACCACCGCGAGGACTCCTCCCACGTCGACAGCGAGCGAACGGCAAGAAAAAGGCTCGGATGCGAAAGTATGTCGCTTGTGTTAAAGAGTAGTCGCCTAATAGTCTATCGAATACATCATGGAAGTTTTGCTCCTCATCGTACAGCTGCGTCCAATCGGAGACCCATGCCGCTTAATTGTAGTATTGCTGCGAAAGTTCGATACAATGCCAGTGGTGGCAAGGTATGACACGGGCTCATCGTCCCTCGATTCGAGAGCGAAAATGGCGTCGTAGAACATCATGGCATCCCCTCTTTGCTTTGGTGCAACAATTGAGGGCAATGAAAGTTGTACATACGATAGAGCGTAGAGTTCCTGACGAGACTTGAATACCCGATATCTTTTCAAAAATAGCGTGCGGGAGAAGAGATCCTAACTGAGAATATAAATTGCAAACTTTAGTTTTTTTTCTATTTTTCGAGAGTTATGTGAACTTTTGGGCAACCCGCTGTAGACCCCGGCTGTAAGGAAGGTCTTACAACGATCTATCCCGTTCACCATTGCTTACATTGTAAGTTTGGGGATGATCTTCAAAGTGTCCATGCGGCATGTTGGTCTAGTGGGGGAGGGATTTTGCGATAGCTTTGAGAGAACTTTTGAGCTCGATCGAGACCGCTCGTCACCATCACTGTTGTTCTCTCCTGTACTCGCAGCAAATTTTGAGATACGGTGAAAGGAATAACAGCAGGGATTGGCACCTTATTCTTGCCAATGTAGGACAAAGGACGGTGAATCAAACTAACATTGGAAGCGGGCGCTGTATTTTGAAAACTCCTGCACCTTCCTATTCTGACGGCGATGCGTGCCGTCATGGACCTCGCATTTTCCCCTGTTGCTGTGTCTTGCTCGCTCATCCCACGTTCCTGCCGGTCTCGATTCTCGATTCCGTTCTTACTGAGACGCCAAACTTCGTCACATCAGCCCCGGCTTTTTTCGAATTCGTATCGCACTCGCGCTTGTGCTGTCAATCATTTTGACAGCGTGCCTCCACTGCAAGGGCGCCGCGTTGTTGTCACTACACCTTTGTATTACGTCAATGCTGCTCCTCACATGGGCTCGGCCTACACCACTATTGCCGCAGACGCTCTGGCTCGTTTCTATCGTATGGCAGGCGCCGAGCCTGTGTTTGTGACAGGATGCGACGAGCATGGCGAGAAAATTGCCGCAGCCGCAGCGGCTGCCTCCGGCAGTACTCACAGCCTCCCACTTCCGGAAATAAAGCGCTTTTGCGACGGCGTTGCATCACAATTTGACGATCTTTGGAAGAAGCTGAATATCCGTTACGACCGGTTTATTAGGACAACTGATCCACGTCATGAGCATCTCGTGAAAGAGTTCATTGAACGTGTATGGGATAACGGAGATATTTACAAGAGCATTTACGAGGGACTGTATTGTGTGGGGTGCGAGGAATATAAGGATACGAAGGAGCTTCTACCAGGCAATTTGTGTCCTGTACACCAAAAGGGTTGCGAGAATAGGAAAGAGGAAAATTATTTTTTTGCTCTGTCAAAGTATCAGCAGCGACTGGAAGAATTTCTGGAAAGCAATCCGGGATTTGTACTGCCACTGGAACGAAGAAATGAAGTTTTAGGTTGGGTAAGAAGCGGATTGAGAGATTTTAGCGTAAGCCGGGCAAACAATATGTGGGGAATTCAGGTACCACGGGATGAATCGCAGACAATATACGTCTGGTTCGATGCGTTGCTTGGTTACATCAGCGCCTTACTTGAAGAAACGGATGCTCCTAGTTTGGAAACTGCCGTTGCAAGGGGATGGCCGGCAGATGTCCACATTATTGGAAAAGACATATTACGCTTCCATGCGGTCTACTGGCCGGCTATGTTGATGGCTGCCAATCTTCCGCTGCCCCGCCGAGTTGTAGGGCATGGATTCATCACAAAAGACGGGACAAAGATGGGCAAGAGTCTCGGAAATACTCTTGATCCGAATGAGCTTGTTGCTACTTACGGAAGCGATGCAGTGCGATTTTTCTTCCTTCGTGCTCTTCACTTCGGCCGTGATGGGGACTTTTCGGAACAGCGCTTTGTTGACATTGTCAATGCAGACCTCGCCAACTCACTAGGGAACCTTCTGAACAGATCACTCAATCTTTTGAACAAAAATTGCAACGGCATCGTTCCCCTGGCGTCGTCCGACCTAGGATTGGAAGGCTCTGCAAACGGAGAACGGGAGCTTAGACACGCTGCGCTTTCTGGGGCAAAGGATGCGTATCGGTGCTACGATAATCTTGATTTCGAGGGCGCTTGCAACGCAATCATGAATATATCATACGTAGCAAACATGTATATCGATCGCATTGCCCCGTGGAGGAAGTTTAAGTCGGACAATCCAGCTGATGTCGAGTCTGGCCAACGATGCATCGTAAATGTGTTGGAGGCGGTACGAATTGTGGCTGCTGGACTGAATCCGGTTGTTCCAGACCTTTCACGCAAGATGCTAAATGCACTGGGATGCACTGACCAGTATTCCGATGGCCTCACGTGGGATGTCGATCTAGAGTGGGGTTATATGACGAAAGGAACATCACTCGGAAAGCCTAAACCTGTGTTCCCCAGACTTGATGTGGTAGATAAAGCGGTTGCACCTGTTCCGTAAACCGCGGTTTAGCTGCACACCTGACACCCATATGGTACATGTCCATCGCAGTATCTTATGGCCCAAAATGCTGCGACAGACACCAGCTACTGGCTCACCGGTGCATCATCAAACGCGTCGTCCATGGCAGCACCGATTTCGTCCCCCGATAGGACGTGTACATCTGCTCTCGCACCTGACACGGCCTTGTCCTGCTCATTCGTATAAATGTAGCCGTGACTGTCCTCAGTCTTGTGGCGCTTGTGCACCAGGATCGTTTCGCCATCATGAACACCATCCAACTCATGTTTGCTGCGTTTCTTAAACATAGGTGCGGCTTCATTGTGCCGACTCTCAACAAAACTCTTAAATTCTTGATGAGACTTAAAGCGAGGTTTTGCTTTCTCACAATACGACAATTCCTCCTGCCTCTCAAAATTCAAAGCAGATTCCTCAAGCCAGCTTAATGTGACAATGTACGCCGTCCCAAACTGCATAGCCTCTTTGCATTTCTGAGTAGTTGCTGATCGGTGCTGTGATGCGACAACGTGAGTAGTTCGACCATTTACAAATTCCATCGAGCAAGTCGCACCGAGCCGAAGAGCGAGGCACCAGGCTGATGACATTTCTGGTTTCGATCCTGTTGGAATAACCCCCGTAAAGGTGATCACACACCCATCCAAGACCTTGCTCCTCATGTCCTTAAGAATCTCCTTGACATCAGCAGGAGACTCAAACTTGTCCATACTTGACATTGCAGGAGCGCGCTTCGACATCTTCGCGTCTCGGAAAAACCTGGTGTGACAAGCTTCCAAGACAGTGGCCAGTCTAAGAAGATGGTGGCTTGATCTCGGAGCTACATCGCGATCCCACCAACCTTTCACTACGCGGCGTAATTCCTCTGAGAATGCGGGCGCAGGTTCCACCAGGATAGGAGTGCCTTGTTTATTATTCCCTTCTTCAACGTTGCTACTTGGTTCCACGCTACCGATGTCTATGTTCGTTGCAGCCCCGTTGGGAATGTTGGTCGTGGTTTGAAAACTGACAGATTGTTCCAGTGTGCCGTCGTGATCTTCCGTATCTATCCGACTTGTTTCGTCCGTCGCTGCCAGCAATTCAGTCTCATGTGCAGTCGTCAACTTTTGTTCTGACTGAACATCCCCATCATGAGGCTGTTGCTGACCAGTCGTGTTCAAAGATCTCGCTCGTTGGTCAGATTGGTCACCCCTGTTCGCAGAAACTGTGACAGGAATTGCAGGCAGTACAGCCGGTGCGGGGGCAGCGGCGGCAGAAAGTGGGAGTGCATTGTTCTTTACAGCAGAGGCACGGTCATAGGCTTCGTGCAAACCATCCCAGAAAGAATAAGGATCGGCCCGAATGAGATTAGGCATGAACATCTGCCCCGTTCCATTGATCCACACATCCTCTCTATCGTCCACTATTAGCACCATCGAGTCATCACACGGAAACAAACGCTGAATACTCTTCTGATTGCAACGCCCCTCTGCAAAGTCCTCACGACTGGTAATGCGCCCACTGAAGAAGCGGCGGTCCGGATCAATAAGCTCTGCGACACGATCCGCATACGGCCGACTGCCCATTGTATATATATGGAGTTCAAACTTATCCGCAAGTCTCGCCAAAAACTCGCCCAAGTTGGGCCGCAACTTGAGATGCATCACCGTAGCCGGTCCCAGATCCGGCCGTGCCGCCATCGCAAACGACGCCACAGATGCCACATGCACCCCCACCGGTGAATGATGCACAATCGCCGCCGCCCGCGGATCATCAGTGGCATGCACAAGCGTATGATCCAAATCCAACACCAACGATAACCGCCTCGACTCCAACAACCTCCTCGCAGTCAACGTCGCCACCCCCTCTGCCTCCTTTCTGGTCACCGACAACGAAGTTGCATTATACGCCACGGGCAACCTCATTTCTCCCCCCTCCCCCCCCTCCGCAAAATGCGGCGCCTCCGCCTCCTCCCCGCACACCGCGCACACGCCCTTAAACACGACCGAGTGCGGGCAGTACTCAACGTCGGCAATCGGGCGATGCGAACGCTCCACCGCCTCCCCCTCGCGCAGCCGCAGACGCGACAAGGTC
>JAUKWC010122147.1:0-22389 GCA_032356245.1 Endocladia muricata
GTGTTGTGATCGGAACCGTCAGTAGCGTCGGAGGTTTTCACAGAAGAATAACCTTCGATTCGGGTCCGTAGTAAAAGTCGACAGATCTCACCCCCCACTTTTGCTTGAACACCGCCCGACTGTGCAGGGGGACTAGTAAGCGCCCAGACTGAAAATGAGGACTGCGGCCGATTACAACCGTCTGCGTGCAGTTCCAGCCGAGAGTCCGACACAATTTATGCATATGTATCCAATGAGATTAAAGGGGTGGTTTCAGATAAACGAGAAATCACTGGCACTTTGAGGTCAACAGCAGCATTTGGACAACCGACTCGACCGGCCCGTCACTCCTGTCCGTGTCTCAGTGTGCAAAAGTAACCGCGTCCGGATCGCCCACACACACTGACTTCTAATCTGTTACATTACACGAAAATCTAGTAAGCGGCATTTTGCTGGCCGGGAAATGCAGTTTCCCTATCAATGTGTAGAATAACTTGACAGGCACATTTTTTGAATCCCAGCATAAAGTACAAATGGTACCGTACCATCACCTCGCCCGTGATGGGGTCTCCGTATCTGGTCCTCGCGCGTGTCAGATACCCATGCCGGGAGAACTCAGGACTTGTTCGCACGACGATTGTCTTCACAGTGAGAAAAGCCACCGCTGAAATCTGCTCGCTTTCTTCTGTCGTTGACAAGCGGCTGGGAATTGTCGCAAAGGTAGAAATGGAACTTCGCCCCTCCACGCACGATTGCAAAGAAAGCCATCGCCCTGTTCCCTGAATCTCTCGTCAAATTCGCTGTACGGCCCTCTCCGTGAGGAATGTGCCATAGTCAGCAAAGAGCGGTCGTAGTCTTAGGAATGGGTAGCGTTCCACCAGATATCTTCTTGAAACCAACGTATCTGGCACGACGGTCCAACTGCCCATTCGGCCGCGCATAGCTTTGCGGAGCCAATGGCCACTATTCTTTCGACTCGCAGACTACCATCAACTGGCACCACGTACTGGATTAGGAGGCCACGCTGAGCTTCTGGTTTACTGCGTCGCCGTAGTCTTCCGTTTTATACACGAGCGAATTCCGCCATCCTCTACCCGGCCCCTTTCCTCATGCGCTCTCTCGGTGAACCTTGGTCTGGATGAACGCAGACAGCTTCTTCCCCGGGAAAAATTTCAAGTTGGGTACTGTCGGGAAAAACCGCGGGGATTCCCGGCGGATTGCCGCTGCGGTCACTGACGCTCTCCATCGAAATGGACCCAAAATGCTGCAGCTCGCTTTGGTTGTTTTCAAAGGGGATCTATCTACTGCCATAGTCCCCACTACTGCTGGCTATAGTCCCCGACAGGTGCGTTTGAGGACGGTCGGGCTTCGAGATGTCGTGAGGCACATCCTCAGTGTCAAACGTGCTAAAATGCACTTAGCAAGCCTTGAGTATTTTCCAGTAGTATACATTCGCGAAGTCCTTTTCCAAGAGGTAGATGTACCCTCGGTGTCAATCCAGAATACAGACTGCAACCATTTATGGCGTGGGGTACAGGTCAGTCGCCATGAGCAATCACAACTTCTGCTCATCCAGACGGGGCGATTCGAAACGTGGGGATCGACCAGAGCATTTTACGTCGTACTCGACCACTACAATTACGTCTCCAATATCAATCGGCAATTTCCTCTGGCCCTCATAGTCGATCAGTTGGGGAACACCTTGAGGTTGGCCTGTGTTTTTTCCTGCCCGGCTTAATTTTGCCAGCCTTCTCATTCTCCTTGTTCTCTGCTCTAACCTTGTCCGAGAGATACTGGCTGGACTTCCCCATCCTTTCGTTGAATTCGATGCACTTTCTCGACTGCAGAATCCACGCAGGTCGAGGAGTGGACTGTGAGGAGAGTGCAGTTCCCATTTTCTTCCAGGGCGCTTTGATCGTCGCAGCCAGCGCTGTTTGAGAGTTCTACGCAGGGACATCAGCCCTGGTTGTATTTGCGCGGCAAACAAGAGCACATCGGGCAGACGAACGTCTTCAAGGCGCAACAGCTGAGACTATTACTTGACCTGTAGCGGTATTCTCATTGGGCCTGGGAGCAAAATATCTCCCGATATTGATCGCAATTCGTAAGGCGCCGGTGTTGTTGCAAGTTTCCAAATGTTCTTAAATTTTAGTATCTCTACTCGCGACGATGCACACTCAGACGAGGTTGAGTTCTACAACACAGGTGCTGAGCAGGTGAAGTTGCACAATCTCTGGCTGGAGTAGATAGTCCCAGCTCACACCGTTGGTGTAGTCGAACTTCTCGAAGAGGCCTACATAGACCCTGAAATGCTTGTCTGTACGCAAGGGGAAAATTCTAGAGTTAAACCTTTCGCCGCTTTCCGGGCTGCCGATGGACCGCAACTCGGAAGTCAGGAATAGAGCCGCGTCTCTACGGCTCTGTGATCAAAGATGAGCGTCGTCCGGATTCGTGATGCGGAGCCGACAGTAGATTGAGGTGTCCTATCGAATTTCGGTGCGCATTGTATTGCGGCCTGAGTACCGAGGTAGGCAGGCTGGATCAATCTTAGGAGCAGAAATACCTTAGCTACCACTTCCCCACTTCCCTTTTCACTCAGCGCTAGCGGATGCATGGCGTTCTAAAATGCTAGGGCCTTCTTGAAATGTATGATGCGCATGCGGTAGTGAAGAAACGAATTGTGAACGTGGACCAGCTCGTCGAATTTATTATGCCCTGACGTGTCGGACAAAAGTTCGGTATTCATTGTACCCCTTCCTTACTTTCGGACATGGAAGCACACGCAGAGGCGCTCACAAGCCCACACCGTGGCACCATTTTCCTCTTCCAGGCTAGACACCCCTAGGTATCAATGAACACGGTCTACCATAGCAAACCTGTCCACTTCCCGAAATTCCGTGCCTTCGTCGGTGCTGTCGTTAGTGGTGTACAGAAGTGAGGGATTGTTGCAGCGTTGCGCAGTGATCAAACTTGCGCTACAGTCGTCTTTGTCGCCGACCTGAACCATGTTGACTCACAGATCGTCGATGGTGGCGTCCGTGCTATCGCGAAAAAAGTGCTGCTGGAAAGTAGTCTGCACAGAATATACGTGCACCCCAGTGCACTCTTAGTCGGCCTCTCAGAATGAGCAAAGTAACGATCAACGGTATTTGAGCTCATTGACAACGACCACCAAATAATGATGGTCGAAACTCTCGCGTTGTGTAGAGGAGTGTCACAAAGGGGGCAGCAGGCTGCAAGCGAATGCGTCTGCGGAGTGGTGACCATGACGCGGAGGTTGATTTGTTTGCTTCAGGTCCACGTTCCACTGCTGGTACGGACATGTGCGGTGGCCACTATAGATCTGCTCTGGACCCAGGCTCCGGGGCCGTCGTGCGCAAGTCCCCGGTCGAATTCGAGGTGGGAGGAATGTCGGTCGGGTCAGAAATACAGCAGCCGCGAGAGTGGGTGAACGAAGAGAATGGGGGACGTATAATACTATGCGGTAGAGAAGAACGCGAAGGAGTGTCTGTTTATGGTGGAAGGTGCATAGGTGAAGGTAGAGAACGGAAGAAGGGAGAGGTGGAAGTCGTAGCTCGATACGATCAGGAACACGAAGGCCGGCTAATAGTCACCTTGCAATTCTCATGGAATATGGGCTGGCGCATAGAATGGCACAGTTCAGAACGGAATGCAAACCTACGATACATAGTTTCCAAAACATAAAACTTCGAGTGCTAGCAATGGTGTCACTGATCGCAGGAGTCCGAGTCTGGTTATATGCAGCTACATGGATAGAGAGATGTACGATACTGAAAGCAAGGAACGACAAGACTGTGGCCATGTATTCCTTCATGATCGGATTGCTGTGGCTCGCACCTCTGAGAGAGCCCCTGGCGCTGTAAAAGGAGGAACTTTTCCGACTTTCGTAAAATAGGGGGCGTATGTCGCGACTGCTCTTAAGAGACAGAAAGTCGCCACGTTTTGATTAGATCGTGGTCCAGCTCACCGTCCTTACAGTCTGCAGTACGAAACCCGCACATCGTCTCCGAAAGCACCAGAAGTCACACGACTGTGATACCAACACGCCGACGAGGTCTCTTTTGATATGCGTACTCTGTCCACGTGATCTCCTGTGCCTTGATTTAGATGTTTTTCAAGTCTCCGCTTGCAGTCTCAGAATTCCTGGGCTTATACCTTCTATTCGGTCCTCACTGCTCTGCATCCATTCCCCCGAAAGAACTCAGTCGAGTGAAGACAGTCCGATTGCGCTTGGTTGCTGTTATTTTCGCTGTCTTCCCATCCAAGTTCAATGCGAAGTTTGAACGCATGAAGTTCCCCTCGTCAACCGCCTTGCACTTCATCATCGTAGCAGATGATGGGGCTTTAATCGCAACCTAAGAGATTGCTGGCGTGAAGAACAGGTGGTCGTTTCCTGTTCCGAGCTGGGCACCGAGCATATCAAGCAAATAGCGCGCGTAGTGCTGCAGATAGTCTTATTTACCCGGAAGGACACGAGAACTACGGAGATCGCGGGTGTCGTTCTGAAGTGCAATCTGTACTCAGTATGCTTCACGATTTGCCCCAATTTCATCCCTTCTAAGGTCAACAAGGTTCGGGAGTTAGTTCGGCAAGGATTCTTTGGCGCTGACCGTATGAGAGTCCGCAAGGTGTTCATAGCAATTGAAGCGACTGATTTATACTATTCGAGGGAGGGGGGTAACCTTGTCCTCGATTCGGAGAACAAAACTGAAAGTGGCAATCATCTTGCGGGTGCTGTCGAACTGCGCATTTGGAGTCACTCAAAGCTCTTGAAGAACCATCTAATCTTGGATTACGACGCTTCAGTTCAATATTACCTTCTTTCCTTTCCGCGTGTTAAGTACTTCACAGCTCTGATGTCACTTGCTGATGTCTTTGGGCCCATATGATGCTGGAGTAGGATGACACGGATCGGGGTAGTAGCTTTGGAAGAGGGTACGACAAGTGCACTAGACCGAGGTCGATCTGTAGAGAAGGGTGCGAAAATTTGTGTGGTTGGGAGGTCCCTCTTGTCTGCCTTACAACTTGTTCCCACGAGCGAAACTTTGTACAATTTCAAGTACCTTCGCGACTGCCAGTATCTGTACTAATTCCAGTCCCACTATGAACACCTACATAATTTCGTCTCAAACTTGAACAAGGACGTGCGTGCAGCTTCGAAGCTCCGTCGTGTTGGGCACAAAGATGTTAATGTCCCTTTGAAATCACGGACGTGGCCTCGTGGCCGTCGAACGGTGATTTGGAAGCCAGGGTTCCGCGTCGTTATCGACGGGCTGCATCGTTCAGCTCTAGACCCAGTAGAGTAGCAGGCCTCCTGGCCTTGCCATACGTCGTCCTTCCGGATGGAGGAGAAAATGTGGACATATTCGGGGGGTGACAAGAGTAGCGCCGATGGAGGCGTTGCGCGTGGCCGCAGGGGGTATATTATTGACACTTTACTGTCCACTGTCTACACATTTGCACCATAGGCAGAAGGCTCTGCGATTACATCGATAAAACTGCCTGATCGTACTACTCCCTCGCCCTAAGTGAAGAAAATATCGGAAGAGTTGCTCCCCGAGAAGTGTGCTTCGACCGACATTTCAGACAAGGTGCCGGGCGTGATGGAGCCACACTCTGGAGTGCACATGTGCAGTTCCCACGAGCACGTCAATGATGCTATTGAGTCTTCTGCTGAGCTCTAGAATGGCAAGACTCAGTTCCCGTCGACAGACCCCCTGTCCATACCAGAAGCAAGCGGGGTGTCGACATTTCAGCCCACACTTTATTCGCTAAGAACGACACTGAACGTCTACCCCGATATTTGATGTACTGCCTGCCGAAACCTCGGATAACATCAAGATATAAAGTGGTCTACAGTAGTATATGCAGCCTTCGCTACTGAAACGATACAGTAGAGAAGTATCTAGGGAGGGGATTCACGCGGCCGATGGCTCTATGAGGGGGCGGGAAAAGGGCATCGCCCTCAATGCGGAGGGCCAGCTGACGGTACAGGTCTCAGGTCTAGCCCAGTATGTCCGAATCCCAGGTGTGACTGGATGGACGCACGCCTTCGTCGAGCAGTGGGCCGCTCACTTCTCGTGGAGGAATGTACGGCCTGAATAGCCGGACGCAACTGTACGGTGAGATGGCACAGGATACGTGAAGTTCTCACACAGAGCATGAACAAGGCCTATGGATGAGATCCGGCACTCCAAGCCCTGACAGCTGTTGAGACGAGACCACGAGCGAAGTTTAGCTGACGTTGCTTCTAGGTGACCTGACGAGCATGGAGGACACGTACGAACTGGTCTAGCAGTAATTGACACCAGGGAGCGTTATATTCGACTTGTTGAGTGGCACTTAGGCGGCTGCAAAAGAATGCGAACGACTTCCGAAACACTCCCATTACGTGCGGTATGGTTCGGGTAACGACTGCCCCCGCTGCGCTCTACCAATCGTTGTGAAGGCTGTCTGCGCATGCGTTTGAGCACCGTATGCAACACCACTGTTTCTCTGCGAGTTTTCGAGCTCATTGAGAGAAACCTGGCCGGCATGCCGAACCCTGTGTATGTAAGTAGCAGAAGTAGCCCTGCCTAATCCCGCGCTGGGCAGTTAAGGTTTCAACGTTTGGCAGACTACATAGCCAGGTTGACTGGATTCGTCGCCGGGGCCCCGTAGTTCTTCGGCCGTAATCACCTGTGCTCGTGAAAATATGGCAGGCGAAGTGAAATGCCCACCTGAAAACGTATGTGCGATAGGCATTGAGAGCGGTAGACGCAATATCATTTTCTTTGATAGTGCGTTCCTCGACGGTGAAGCACAAAAGTGTGTGACCCGGAACGTTTATACATTGGGTTCCGGCAACGGAAAGAATGATTCTCTCTGTTCATGGGACAGTGCTGCTGGTAGGCTTGCGACAGCGCACGGGAGGAAAGGATGATTCTCAGAGATGGGAAGCTGGAGGTATACAAGGAACGGTTCAGTACCACGGGCCCTCTCGTGGGAGGGAGGGTAGAGCGGCGCGAGAGCCTGAAGCACACGTTCTACAATACGGCGCCGCCAGTTTGGATGCGCGGGTTGGTGAGTGTCGCTTGGTATTTCGGTGAAGTTGCGGAGGGGCGAAGTATCAGGTCACTCCGAGCAAGAATTGCAATCCCTGCGGTTTTGGGAGGATCTCTGTGCGTTCCTGCAGCAAGCTCTGCACTTACTCGACATCGTTTGAATCGAAGGGACGCGGGCGAGTCTGAAAGGTGAGTGTCTCTTTGCTAACTACAGCAATGAGTATTCTTTTGGGATTGGTTGTACAAAACTAATGAAAAGCATACCGTACAAAGATTCCAAGGGGTACGTGCATGTACGAGAACCAGCCTCTACGGGTCGACCGCGACGGAGGCCCCCGGAAGATCTCGGGACCTGCCTCTGAATGCTCATACAGAAAAATGGGCGATATGGCGGACGCTGCAGCACAGAACAGAGGTTGGAAAAGCATTACTGAACTAGGCTCGGGATATGCCAGACAAGGGTCTAGTCCTGTTTATAGGGGAGCAGATGAGTAGGTGGGTACTGTTTGTCGGGTTCACTTTCGCAAATGCATCCATTCATATTTTTGGACTTGACCAGATCCTAATTTCAGTCAATACACGGTGACCCCGAAGATTGAACTGCCGTTGTTTTCCGGATGGCCCATCGGAAACCCTCGAAGACCATTTTCCAGTCCTCCCGTTGACGCTTGCGACCCCCTATAAGTTAGCAGTTCTTGTCGGCGTGCAGGTGACGCTACAGTGGCACTAGTCTGAGTGCCAGTCGGGACTTGTACTACTAGTGTTACACGACATGCGACGTAATTCGCGGGTTTATCCTTCTCATGATTTCTTTGACTGCTCTGTCATTTGTATCCATAAGCGCTACACCCATGGTTTCGCTGTCCACAAGACCGAGAAGTACTGGTCTCGAGCCCTACTCTTTCGAAAGCAGCTACGCGCACTAGAAGGAGGACAATGACGTCCCAAATGCTTTTGTCGCTTTGCCGGCATGTGACATCCGGTTCAGTGCATATCAACTGCGTCGTTGAAGCGAACTCGCCCGGTGGGGCAGCCTTCGACAAAGCAAATGCCGTCTACTTGTCGCTGGGGAGGTGACTAAAGGGATGGTGGAACTGTTCGCATGCCCTGCAGCGCTGGAACAGACTGCGGGCTCGATCGACGGGTCCTACTAGCACGATGTGTGCGCATCGTTCCCCTGCAGCTCTCACCCTTTGCTGGAGCACAGTCAGTTTCATCGGGCAGGCAGGAAGTGTGCCCACTCCGCGATTCCTCACGATCAGATTACTCTTATCTGTGTCGTCGCGCATCATCCCTAAAGTATGGCCGACCCGTTTGGCTGCCCTTCTTCCACTATATGCATCCGATGCGAAACCTTATTGCTTTCGAACCGTGCCCAATTTGTCCGAAAATGGCGCCGAGCCTTCGTTTGCAGTTCGCCCGCAATTGACCACAACAGAAGTGAACAATTATCTTCATGCAACGCTTCATGACCGGACGACAGAGGTTAGCGCGAAAGAGTAATATAGCGGCGTTGTCAAAACCCTCGTCCACGACCGGAAGGAATAGTCCCGGTGAGCCCGGGTTGAACATCTCGTGATATACTTCAGGATGAAGGCATCGATCTGAGTATTGATTTGAGTATAAGGGTAAGTCAAGCATTTGAAACAGCGGACCAAGAGGGCAAACGTGACTCACGGGTTCTTTGAAGGCATCCAAGTACGTGCGAGAGAGGAGGGGTCAAAGTATACTCCTGCCGCTTGAACCATCGAAAAGGAGATTTGAATTGGGTCAACCGCAAAAGTGTTGTGCCTGACACTCTGCCAATGTCTCGTGCAAAGCGTGAAAAATGCTACACAAGTTATTGCTACGGGAAGGCGGCAAATATTGCCGGGGTGAGATGTCCGGAGATTGGCGGGAAGAACTGGGCACTCGTACTCTCGGACGTTGCTTTCCGTCGCCAGCGGGAGCAGACTAGTTCGAGATACCATTCTCTACCCGCACGGTGGTCGTTGAGATTCTCTGAACTCATGAGGGCGCCGAATAATACGGCTAGGGACAAGCAATTGCAGTGCCTTGGGTACTTTCGTGTTGATATCGCGGAGAGTCGCATGTATGTAGACAGCGACCAGGCGGGACGGTTTGTCAGAAACCGCAGGCGCGGATGAGGTTGATTAGCTCAGCTGGGAATCTGAGGGCTCCAGACTTCTCATGGTCATTTAGGTGATTATGGAGTAACCCTCGCCCCTTACCGAGATCGGCGACTCGGTGTAGGGTCATTCGACAGTGCCAGGTGATGTAGGTAAAGTAGACGAAGGTCATGTAGTTCTTGGAAATCATTTTGGCAGGCACGTTGTGTACGAGCTCGGAGGGTACAGGGCTGAGGTGGCCGCATACCCGTCGAATATCCTGCTCACACGGCATAATGCCACGCTGACAACTGTGATATCCTGTCTGTAGCAAGTCGGAGACCGTCAGGTCCAGCGCCGACAAATTGAAAATTACACGGGTTCGAAGTACCTGACATCGGCAACTACGCAAAAAATCGGCACTACTTGCACAGCCTCGTGGCGCATTTCACAGCCACAAGTATTTCCGTATAGTTTTGCGGTTTGAGGGGGTTCGTCTAACGCATTCAGTATGGAAACAGAATTTTCCAATCAGAAACTTGTTGGGGGCGTAATCGCAGGCACTTCGTGGGTAGCTACAAACGCGAGGAAGGAGGGTTCAGCAAACAGTTCTCATGGGGCCGTAAGCGAAGCGTGGTTTTCAAAGAACGTCCCGAAGATAGGTTGCATTGTCGCTAATTGTTACATTGCACGCGGAAACTATAGCGACGGACTGTACGCGCATTGCAATGACAGGTGCCGACCGTCACGATTTTCCACGACTATTCTGACTTCTGCCATGCGCTCTTGTCGCGTCACAAACGACGAGAAACCGTGTGCGCCTACATGCAGGGCAGGGTAGCATATCGTACTTTCATGTGGGTAGGTCACTAAAAAGTTCGCGGTTTCAGTGTCCGGAGCAAGATTGTGGGGAGGACGGCGTGACTGCTCGAAGAGAGGGACGAAAGTAAAAGGGCGCCGCCCCAAGAGTCTTGTAAAATGTTTCCGTGTAGAAGTTACGGTGCAGCCAGTACAGCTCATTATGCTAAGCGTACGTGGAAATTTGACCACATCATGGGAGCAGTCTGAGGGGAAAGAGAAGCCTTGGCAAGGCAAAATTGGGGAAAATCCGGACCTCCTCGACCTCGTTCCTGCATATCCGAGAATGGCACTTGGTGCTTTGTGCAAAACACATTGTCGTCCATAGACCGCCATAAGATGATTCACTCCAGCGTGTCGCCAACATTGTCACTTTGTGCATTATAATTCATATACCGACCGAATGCACATTAGGTGGAATGAACGCAGACAACATCGCCCATGGGGACGACAGGGAGAATGTCGGCCACGCATTTGGTTTCCGAATACTTGTTATCGTCAGTGCTTTCGTGTCAGAAGCAAAATCGCTGCCGCTACGTCGGACTGGAGCTTTTATTGGCATGAACGCGCAGAGGCAAATGTTTCCGCGCGGTGTCAGGCCGAAACGCATTGTGGTCGGAATCATGATAGTCAGCGGAACTACAGAAGCCATCAGGAACGTACTATGTATCACCAAAATTTCTTCGGAGAGTGTTGTATATGTGCCCCAAGTATTCATCGAGAAGCGCAGCGGGGGCAAGCTCCATGAGCACAGTGGAGCGCCGGTTAGTATTGCCGACAAAAAAATCTGTGCAGATGTTCAAAGCCTCCCCATGTCGGAAGTGGAGCATAGCAGTTGTATGAAAGCCTACTTTGTTTCTAAGATGCGAAATGGCCAGGGTTACGAACCGAATGAGCTCACGGAGTTACGTACTAAAGCCTGTCTTGCCAAGACGCGCCGGGCAATCGTCGCTACAAATCCTCTGCGAAGCTGTACAGCGACGTAATGTGGAGTTTGAGACTTCTTGAGATCGACGGGCAGTAAGGTTTTGGGAGTGCCACACTCTACGGGCAGTCTTATTAATTGCTGCTGCCCTTCGGTTGGACATGCGGTGGTAATCTTGCTCACAGGTAGCATGAGCATGCTAAAGAGTACCAGGGTGTTCATTCTGTAGGCCTCCAATGTTACGGCGTTCATCTGAAAGGGGGGTGAAAACATGGAACTTGAGGGTTTTGAGCCCAGTCAGGTGGTGATCCCCGAGAATATGGAGCATAGGGGCTTTAAAATTATGGACAATGCCCCTCCAGGATGTGGAACTCGGCAAAGCTGCGGTACTGCTTCAGTCCCTTTCTTGGGCTATAATTCAGTCTGTACGAGTACTGAGAGCAGGAAGATGGGCGGGGTGCAATGTCACCCTCACATGATCATCGGTCCACGATATCTGCAATAACGCGAATCGTCACGTCAGCAAATTTCTAGAGTTCGACCTCACTATGTGGTGGGTTCTCTCCGTTTGCAGGAGTCTGTTTTGACCACTGCCATTTTTGGATGTCGTAAAGTCATGGTTAGAGCTCGGATTGTCAAAGCCCCTCCGATTGAGGTCTAGAACTGGAGTCAACCCTTGAAGGAGAGCAGTCCGAGTGGTTATGAGCTTCTTGCGACCTTTGGCGGGGATTGCCCGCCCTGTGTGTTCGATAGGGGATTCGATCGCAAGGGACTTGCAGGTCCTAAAAAGGTCGGCAATGACGAGATGGAAGCTGTACACCAGTTCTTAAATCAGATATGGGATACAGTATGAGGCGAGAGCCGTACTTAAAGAGGAAATTGGTGTGCAAGAATGATGGAGAATGACGCGCGGAGCATGTTGGGAGGATTTGGTTCGCCTATACGGCGGTTGCTCGTTTCTGAGCCACCGTGTCCATCACTGCGTGAGCAACGGAGTCGGCCTCGAGCTGGGCCATGTTTCTGTGCAGAGGGATGCGGGACTGCATGGTGCGCAGCAGGATTAAAGCACAAGACAAGAGCAGACATGAATGCATTTCGTAACGGTGACAATGTGGGGCCGATATCGAGCTAGAGGTAGTGGTAATGACTTTCAACAGGTTATATATGTAGCGATAGTGGCAATCGACGACTGGGAAAAACTTAGGGTAACGAACGCGCATACGCACGCATCTGAGGCCTTCGCGGCCGTCTCGGTGCACAAGGGAGAGCAGAGATTCTAGGGCAGATTTCGGGAGGGACATGACGCTCTCTTGGGTGCTAGCACAAAAAGGAAGCGGACTGGTGTCAAATTCTCAGTCTTCCAAAGTGCGAAAGAGCCGGGAAAGAAGATAGATGATGATGGTATGCCGGGACGTTCTGCGGCGTCGACGGAATTGGCGTGCGAGGGTCAGGGCAGTTCGAGGCGTGGTGCAAAGAACGGCGCCGCTGTTCGGAAGTATAGTGGGAGATATGTCGTCCTATATCTATGTAGAACGAAAGAACTAGTCTGTCCCTATCGTCCCGGAGCCTCAGGCGATAGCATCTCGCTAGGTACGTATGGTATCTTTCTGCAGGCCACGGCAAATGTAATAGTATACATTCGTCTGTAGGACCTGGCAGAACAGATGTACTCGGTTCTGCAGTGGTCAGCGTAAGGGCGGCGGGACGAGCACTCTCTCTTTTCTGGCGCTATTTCCTTTCGCTGCATGCGGACAAGGTTCGAGAAGTACTCAGTTTCAAAGGACGTAACGCTCCGTTCGGAGATAGAAATTGCATGGGAGCCCCTTCGGTGAAGCTCTATGAAGATAGAAAGTGTAATAAAACAACCCTCTTCTGAAGAGAAAATGCAGTGTCCTTAGCGCGTGAGAGATAAGTGAGGGTTTCCTAACGGTAACCACAATCTCACGGAACGACTGCCAGATGGCATTCCTCAACCCCTTAGCTAGAGAAACTACGAAAGATCTTACGAAAATGTCTACCTTATATGCGTTCATTTTTGCACCCAGTTGATCGTCTGTATTGTCGGATGTGAGCGCGGATACTTACCAGGGATAGTAGCACATTGAGGTCACCACTCATACTGCGCTTCTTGAAATGCCACGGATTGATGGCTTGCGTGGTGCTTCAAATGATGGAGGTAGTGGAGTACGGCGGTTGGCGGCATAGACGCTGAATACCTAACAAACTATTTCGAAGTGCCAAATCGAGGCAATGTCCGCATCCACTACTTCCAGTCCATATCCTCGCTAAACGTTCAACTCGTACGGAGAATTGTGCAGTACACTGCAGTTCCACCCCTGACGGTGCGTACCTCATTAGCGTAGGATCACCCGTAGCCTGCCCCCCGCTATATTCCTACGTTGGACCGGTCATATTCTTCATTAACATTCACCAGAAAGCATAGCACTGCGTCGGAGTCCACTATACGCTCCATGTGCTACCTGCGGCTCCAGAAAACTGAGATTGATGCCAACTGATGGCCAACCGAGCTGCCTTACCTAGACTTTGGCCACCACTGTGTGACAGGAGATCAAGTAGAGAGCTGTGCGGTGACTTCCTGGACAGTTTTGTAATCGGAGTGGAATGCAAAATAGGAATTTCCTATAGTTTCCGTAACAATTGGCGAACTGGGCGAGTGCTGGTCAATGGCATCAATCTAGGGCATTCCTACCAGAAGAAGTTTCAGTTTCTCGCCAAACTTCATTATTTGGTTGCCGTCTTTTGCAATACACTTGCGGCGCCGAGCTGGCCCAGGGCTTCGTAGACGCACCAATGGACCAATGCGGAGACGAGTTCGTACATCTGATACTGCGTGGGTTACGACGACGTGTTGCCACTGACAGCCAAAGCGTGAGGCCTACAGTCGAATTGGCAGTGAGCAGTATGGACCAACCTTCTTCCTACGTTGCATGCCCATCTTTTCTTACAGTAAAGACGGGAGGACATATGCCACTGCTTCACTCCATCGTTCTTGCGGGGCGATAAGTACTCCCGGCAGGACCGCACGCGCAGACTTCTTATGCTAAATTGTCCTAACTCGTATCATAAAAAGCGTAGCAACAAAGGATTGCGGGTGTGCATATCAAACAAATGTTGTACACGTGCATGCAGAGGGTTCCACAAGTCAGCAGTAGTCGAGGTCGGTGGGGTGTCTTCAATAATAGCAGCTGCGATCTGCTCACGTCAGAATGCGAGTGCACGTGGACAGAGCCTTTCGAATTTCGGACATCCGTCTGACTCTGTGTTCTCACATGAGCATCTCTAAGCTGCTGCCGATATAGAGACGCGACCACTCTGAACACCTACATACTTCTCAATACCCTCGTTTCTGCTCCAGCGCCGGCAATATCGCCCACTTTTCTGCGCAACTATCTTTGGGTCGGAGCTCAAGTGTATCTCAGGCGCGATAGGACGGTCCGCTCGCTGGAAGAAGTTGATACAGTCGCATGCAGTGTTGCAGATTGTTTTAGTAGTACATCTTCAGTGGATGTTTCGAAAGCATACCTATTCTTCCACGCTACTCGTCCGAAAGGCAATTACGTCCTTGCTATCGTTGGAGTCGGAAGCAATACTTTTAAAATTTCGCTTGTCTGCCGTTCGACTCCCTCCCAGAGTCCGTTCTCTGAGACCTGCCGCGTACACGTTGCCCGTACTCTCGCACACTTCAGCCAGTCGGTCCTTCCTACCGCTACCAGGGGCTATCTCAGTTGCCAATAACTTGGGTTGGTCTCTCAAAGCATACAGAGCGTCGACATGCACGCGCTGTCCTTCCGACGTGAGCTGCATCTGGTGTCGTTCTGCTACCTCCTCCGTAGGATGGTCCTCATTTCTACCCGTGGCGACCGTCAGAATCCTTTGCACGACGAGAAGAGAGCTGGTTGGGACGACGATTGACATCATTTCGAACTGCGCTACTGATGCTATCTTATCACTCTCCTGCCCACAAGCAAACGTGTGCGAGTGGTTACACGCCCACAAAGGAACGGCCACTGTCTCGCTCGCAATTTCGTCCGAGCCCAGCGTTTTTAAGTTCCGAGTTTTTTCAAAGATATCGTGGGGCAACTGCTGCAGGCAGCTCCTGCCGGTAAGGAAAAGTCGGCCCCGAGTCTTCAGCATGAACGGCCTCCTGTTAAAGATCTTCCCCAGATATACGTTAGCGTCATGGTGGCGTACCCACGCATGCAGCTTCCGACCTCCTCGTGAAACCATCATCTGGTCCTTTCTCGACTGGCCGGGTTCGATCTGTAGGCTCTGTGTTCTCGAGAAGCGCCAAAGCACCACCTCTTGGTCTACCACATCGCCCTCGTGCTTCGTTTCGTTGAAAGTGAGGTACCACCAGACGTTATTCGGTCACTGTCGTGGCACACTTTTCCCGTTGGACGTGCAGGCTAGGAGCCAAAAGAGCTTGCCGACTAGAGGAGGGATCAAATGTGGGGATCGACGTCGCGGAACCAAGGCTTTAGCGTGGGATGTCGCGGAGATCAGCAAGGCTCACAAGGCAAGCAGGTGCGAGATGCCTCAGCTCAACACGTAGCTTCTCGAGATACGCATACAGACATCCACAGTCCCCATCTCCATGTGTTGATTTTCTCCACTTGTGCGTCTGTCGTTGGACTGGCTTCCGGTTATCCTGGCCCAGATGGAAACCTTCACGGTAGCTAAAGTGGATGTAGCTAGCCATGAAGAAGTGCAGCCTGTGTAGATATCAAAGACCCTTCATAGTAGGGTATGGTCAGGCTCCGCGTTCAATGGAGGTGGAGATTTGAAGCAGGCCGAGCACGGAATACCGGTCGCCCGCGACCGCTATCCGCAACTTCTCCTTCACATGTGCCTAGAGGGGCCTGTGGATGCCCGTTTGCCTCAAGATTTCAGTCTCTTGTCGACCTTTTGACTATTCCTGGGAGTTTTGACCGGCAGTTTGCTTTGAAGGTGGTCTTCGAATGAACGCAGGGTATACTGACACTGGCCCTCGTTCTTCCACGATCTCTTGGTCCTGTCGGTCCTTTTTTCCTGCTCCCTTCTCTGCCTTAGCTGTCTCTACTATCTCTCATCTGTGCTGCTCCACCGTCTTTTAGACTCCGTCGGACTTCCTCCCCTGGACGACCCCCACATCTGGAGCCGTTTACCGTACCAACGGTGCAGCTCCAATCTACCTCGAAAACTCTTTCCCAGGAGGCAATGCAACTAAGGCCCTCCACACAGTGACTGTGGGGTCCGGTTCTGTCTTCCGAGAGGTAGGAGCACGCTATGAAGAGATGCATCGAGAAAGTAAAGCATATAGGCTCGTGAAAGGAACCCGGGCTGTACTATTCTTCGGCCTGCGAGCAAAGTGCTCGTTTACTTTTTTTGCGAAATGTGTAGCGGGGGCCTTCTTGCGCGTGTCCAGATCTTCTCGGAAGATGTTTTTCGTGTTCGGGCAGAGATGCATTGCAGTGCGCTAGAGCCCTTCGTCGGTGAACCTGAGGAGCTTAGATTGCAAGATGGTAGTCCCGAAAACGTCGTCGCAACTGAGGTCTTAGGGCGTTCAACACTCATCGGACAACTCTAACACGACTTGGAGGAGCATCTATGGACATTCGCAGCAAGCTTAAGAGGCACGTTTTTTGGGGCAGCCGCGTTGCTCGGTTAGGCGTGACACGACATTTCTGAGCACGGAAATAGCTCTAAGGCTCTCCAGTCGGAAAATACGTATCATCACGGTTCATGGTGCCGAGTTTCGTGCATGTTCTGGTCTCGAAGGTCAGGTGGCGCAGCGCCATCACGAGGCATGAACCGTGCAGAAAGATTGCGCTGGTCCGTACGTACTGGCGGTAGTCACAACGTTCCGCGGGCGGCATCACAACGGCCTTCGTTGTTGTCTCCTTATTTCCATTTTTGCTCGATGCCAGCGAGTTCAGGTGGTTCTTGACGTTGAAAGCTTCGACGAAGTGCATGGTAATCATCAGATACCTGAAGAGGGACTATCTGATGCCAGCCAGTCTCGTGTAGATGCTCTGCTCGGAGGAGTTGGACGTGATTTCGATATTTGTCAGAAGCGGTACCTCACTACGGCGGAGGTGATGGACATCGAGGCCATGGCGAGCACACGCCGTGAAGTCATATCTTTCTTTGAAGCTACGAATTGTTAGGTGGACAAATAAACCGTGCACCATAGCACACTTCTCGCATTCGCACTAAACGACCCGTTCCTCGTTAGTCTTTGCAGTAATATCCAGCCACGAGGTATTCTCGCAGCGACGCTCGATGATCGACGTGACAACAAGGTCGCAATTGTAGCCGCGTTTAACCATATTGCCTTGGAGGCCTTCCATTGTGGACCTCGTGCTTTTGCAAAGAACCTGCTGCGGCGCAGCAATCTGTCGAGTATACATGTGGAATTTGGTGGAGTCATACTTGGCCTTCGAGAAGATCTAAAACACCGCTGGCTGTTCGTTTACCTTGACGGCAGCCAGGTTTGAATCCTCACGGCCGAAACTCTCTGGAGGTAGTGATCAATCGAAGGAACAGTGCACCTGGCCTGAAGTGTACCAGCTCACGCGTTTGAGGGGAGGGCAGTCCACCCCGGCGGGCTTTGGGGCTGCTCTCAGCCCGAACTCTGCAGTCGCCACGGCCGACTGCGGCTGCCGTTCTTCTTTTGGCTGGAGATCGACGACGTACATGAGTGAACCATGGGTGGAGGTGATGATAGGAAGATTGTCGGTCACCTTGGGGTACGGCAGTCTTCAGATGTGGTAAACAATAGAATTCAATGAGGGAGCAGTCCGTTATGGGTATGCGACGACGAACAAAAAGAATTCGTCTGCAGAAGAGGATGCGCAGATGACAGTCAGAAGTAGAAACGTGAAAACGACAAGTTGGTAGCGCAATAGCGGGAGGAACTGGAATGCCATAAGAGTATGACTGGGCCCCCGTGTCGGGAAATACCGTGGGACGCAGAAAGTTGCAGATCTTAGCTTACCGGACTGCAGTAGCAGAGCCTCATTTTAGAAAGATAAAAGAGTATCACGGTGATCAAAGGTGTGCGCAGTGACGGTGCCTGGTATCTGCTGATGGGGTAAGACGTACGCAGAGAGATTTCCAATTTTTAAATATGAAGGACAACATTTATCTGCTATTGTGCTCTCACATTAGCAGGCGTATGTCCGCACGACTACCTCGAAATCAGTAACAACATGCCCATGTGAAAACATATATCTAGATCCTAGCCCTTCCCACTAGTGACACACCTCGGTTCTAAACCGTTGTTACTTCTCAAACCTCATTTGTATACTACGGTGGCCCCAAAATAGCCTATTTTCATGGCCGACCATTAATCTCGCGCAGTCGAGCCATGTCGCCAGGTGTGAGGCAGGTGTTGTGTCCTTGCGGGAGCTGGCTCCTGTACGTGGAGGTAGTCTTCAACATCGTTTTACTGCAAGGTATTCTGTAACTTACGACATTGTGATACGAAGCAGAATTTATCTCTGGAGTTTGTGAAGCGCTCCTCGCTTTTCAGAATCTGATGCATCGCCCTGATCATGACGAGGCTCAGCAAGTGTAGATATCTCTATGAAAGCTCCCTTGATCCCCGTAGCACTCCACGTTTGCGTGCTGAGCTCTCCAGCTACACTTGTTCCGCTCCCTTTCATCCTCAGACAAAAACCGGGAGTCAACGAAGATCTTGCCGACACAGAATGGTTCCTTTACGATTTACGCACTAGGCTTCAGACCTGCACCAAAATACCCCCTCCTTTGGACAAGAAGAGGTACCGAGTTCAACCGTTCTTTGTCTACCCCTACAATTCCATCACTATGGATCTTCGTTTCCTCCCAAATACACTGATGGCAGCAGGCGTACAGCAGCGTCGCATAGAAGGGTATCTTTTACATTAACTTCACGAAAAATCTGTTCGCAAACAGCCCGAGTCTTGCAAGCTCGTAGATCCCCGTCGACTAGCGCATGATCCCACAGCCCATCATCTTTTCCACGGTCCTCACTGTACGCGAGTATCGCATGTATAGGAAAGCATATTACTTCGGCGGCTAGTTTTCCACTGATGCCCGTAAGCGGCACAGAGAAAGTATAAGATACCCGATGTAGTTCACAATGACCTAGACTATAAGTTTTAATCAACATTGACAGCCCGGGCACCCTGTGTGGGCATTGTGAGAGCCGCTTGTTCTACTCGCAGAGATATTCTGTATCAGCACGGCTAAGTACATCGTGCGAAGCTCCCAAACGTGGGGGGAGCAGCTGGTGGTGCATGCCCCGTTCACGACGCTTTCAAGAAATGTCGCTATCATGCTTCGCAAAGCCTTACAGACATAGTGGTCATCCCTGTCGTACACCACGAAAAGGCCGTGTTTTGGAGGCCCTACGTATGCTCTCGTAGTCGCAAAAGTAGTACTGAACAGGTCTACCAGTAGGTCTCCCAGTCTCGAGTACTGTGACTCTAGCTCTTGCATCTGTGTGATGCTTTTACATTTGGACCCGAGCTCGTCCTGGCAGTTCTGATTGTCAACCCTTCTTCGCACCTCTCTGAGCTTTGAACGCTGGAATCCAATCAGATAGTTCGCCCGTGCCGCATGGGAGGACCACAGATAACCGTGGCTTCGGTATTGTCCAGAAGCGAACTGCACCCCGCACGGCACACTACTCTGCGAGATGGTCTCAATCCAAAGAGGGACCAGGGCATAGGGACATCCATTTACTGCCGGGGCTTTTGCATGTCATGACCTTGAGCTTGCACGTGCACCTTGCGCTGGTGACCCACGTCCAAAACGGGGTCCTCACACCGCCTCTCCTGCGATGTAGCGCCCCCGTCACATCCCATGTCGTATACCTATCTGCAGTAACGCTCCAGGACCGAAGGCGATATGGCATCCGGCTGACCTGCACAGGTAGTGTTATCGTCCGCGGGTCTAGCAAGCACTGCGGCAAATATACAAATGGAGGCGTGCACGCCTTCGCAGGTGATGAAGCTATTGGCAGGGTTATCCTTATCTCGCTCGATATTCGTGTTAAACTGTCAATCAGCAGCAACTGAACGTTACGATACAGGAAAGTACCCGAATTACCAGCGTGTTGCTTGACTAGTTTGCGGAAACCACATTTGTGGACACCACCGCGCGACTTAATCACGCCGAATAACTGCGCCAAGAAGTTGGTGGAGGGATTCTCAACTGCGAGCGACTTCTTTAGCACATCCTCCAGAAGTTGCGACGCGATAGAACGGCTGGCCGGCTACGGTCCTTTCGGCAGGAGGCCTTCTACCTGCGGTACAAATGAGTCTTGAGTAGACTGGAAAGCCTTATTAGCTTGCAGCGTACGTTCAGGAGCCGCAAAATTTTCGCTCTCGTTATTGCTGCCCCGCTAGGCCAACGTCGACTATTCTTCCTGCCAGAAAGACGAAAAATGAGGAGGCGAGGCGGACTATCCCCCACTAGCCGTGGAAATCTACCGCGCTACTAACCAACGACGACAGGTCCGAGTGTCTCCCAAACCGGTATGTGACGGCCTCAAGTCCACCGCATTAGCCTCTGCACAGGTTCCACCTTCTTCTGGTGCTTCACACTAAAGCACCGACGTCTCCGGGGTTTTCTTCCTCAAGTCAACAAATATCGTCGGCAGAGGGTCATGGCTCGCGTCCAAGCAGCCTAGAGGCGGCCACCCGCTGTAACATTCGAAATCTTTCAACATTTCGTCTCAATGGATGGCGTGCAAAGTGGACAGGATCAACGTCAAAACCGCTCGCATTCCCATGTTCTTTTTCATACCTTGATCCAACGTTATCGTGCTGCTCTTGCTCTCTTTCAAAGTTGCCACCGTATTCCCTTGGAACGCTCTGCATTGGATGGGGGCATGCGAAGTGGTCAGCAGGTGACTTGAAAGGTGAAACGTTCCAAGCGCGATAACAAAACAGAACGTGGGGTACCAAGAGCGTCTCTTATTTCGCAGCCCCTGCTACCTTCGCCTGTCTTGTCCGCGCCCGACCTAGCAGCTCCACAGTAAACATCAATCGGTGTCCGGTTCCTACCAACATCTTCAAAGCAAATACACATGTGTTCTCGCACCACGAGTATCATATGTTGATCGCACGGAAGGACACGAGGTTCGCGGAACATTCTATGTGACTGAGCGAAATGGTTCACGGCGGGACTCCCTCCCGAGCATCGCTGACCTTCACCGTGGTGGCCTGAGTCGTAACATTTTGCTGCACACTTAGCGTTTCGTCTGGCTCATAGCCGTGTCTGTAATCTCTGCAGTTCCCCGATATTTACGCGGCAGCAACACCATTCCCGGCGCTACGGGCACAATCTGCGCAATTTCCTCGGTGCCTAGCCTGCGACAGAACGGGCCGTCGCTCTCAGTGGAAGTGCAAAAGTCGCTGCTCGAGTCGTACTCCGCGCTCCCCTCTGTAGAAGTTTCCTTGATTGCTGTCGAATCCTCGTCATCTGCCGCGATGGAAAAGTGCAGGAAGACCGACGTGTGGTCCTTCTTGATTTCGAATGTCGCCTTTACCTCCAGTGAGAAGAGGACGACATTGAAAGCACTCAAACACACTCCGACTGTACCAGCTTGGCTGAGTTCTATCGGCGGAATGGTTGCTGTGTGGCGAAAGAGGAAGGAAGGAGGAAAGCCTAGGACTGCGGGAGAAACAAGGACGGAGGAGGAGAGAGTTAGGAGCGAAGCGAAAAGAACCACGTGTGTTTAAGCTCTGGGGAGAGAGAGGAGTATAGAGCGAGGAATTTAGGGGAGACTACCAGAATGTGTTGATACAAAAAGGGTGTCAGGCTTAGTACTGTGGGAGCAATTATGCCGGCTTTTCTTTGCGAACAAGGTCAAACTTGTGTTGGATCGTGAGGCATTCACAATTGGCCACGTTTCTCGTGTATATGAGCAGGTCAGACCTTTGGCGCCCCTTTGACGAGACTTGCAATAGTAACTGGCTTCCATGAGGTCAGAGAGGGGTGCTGCTCGGCGAAACCTGTGAGATGTGCTCATGTCCAAACACAAGGGCAGATCGAGACACCAAATTGGGCCTGAAAACGAACATCCATCTCCTCACATGTCTTCAAATGAGTACGAGCAAACACGCCTCGTTTGTGACATCGTCGAATTGCAAAGTTTCGATACTTTCTGGATCGGCCATAAGGAGGCGAGTAACCATTGTCTCGCACTCAGCCGTATCATGCTTCTTGGACTTGAAAGATCCGCGGTCGTTGCGAGCACGTCAGTGACTTCACAAAGACCCCAGGACCATGGCGCGCCGTGACTCGTACTGCATAGTTCACAGTAACTGCGCCGAGGTTTTCGACCTGGTCGCCGTGGCTCATCCAGACGCTGGTTTTGTCGGGCAGACCTTTGAACAAGCCGTCAGTCGTTTCGGCGATGTCGATCTGGGCGCGGCCGTACTCGCGTTCATGGGCGCCCGCG